>JAKWJD010001757.1:17731687-17939187 GCA_027705065.1 Solanum peruvianum | reverse complement strand
TAATCTGCCAGCCATATCATCTCTTTCCCAGCTTTAGCTATTGCTACATACTCAGCTTCAGTAGACGAAACAGAAACACACTTCTGAAGCCTGAACATCCAACTCACTGCTGTTCCACCTATGGTGTAAATGTACCCGAATGTACTCTTGCTCGAGTCAACATCCCCACCAAGATCAGCATCCACAAAACCCTGTAGATTTACCTTGCCTTTGCCAAAGCAAAGTGAAGTACTGGATGTACCTCTCATATATCTCAGAAGTCACTTCACAGCTTTCCAATGCTCTTTCCCCGAGTTCGCCATGTACCTGCTAACAACTCCAACTTCATGTGCTATATGAGGTCTATTGCAGACCTTATCATACATCAAACTCCCAACATTTGAAGCATATGAAACAAGTGTCATATGCTCACGCTCCTCGGCTGTCTTGGGTGACTGCTCCTTTGACAATTTAAAGTGATTTTCCAATGGAGTAGTCTTGGGTTTAGCATCATTAATCCTGAATCTGCTCAACACCTTCTCAATGTACAACTCCTGAGATAGATTTAAAGTGCCAGCAGATCTATCCCGAGAAATCCTCATCCCCAAAATCTGCTGCGCAGGACCCAAATCTTTCATCTGAAACGCTGCAGACAACCTTGTCTTCATGTTATTAATCTCCCTCATGATAGATCCTGCAATCAACATATCATCCACATACAAGAGTAGAAAGACATGAATCAGTATATTTCTTGAGGAAACAACACGGATCCTTTTCAGCTTTGCAGAATCCGCTCTTGGTCATGAAGGAGTCAAACTTGTTGTACCATTGCCTTGGTGCTTGCTTTAAGTCCATACAAGCTCCTGGTGAGCTTGTACACCATGTTTTCCTTGCCTGGAACCACAAATCCTTCTGGTTGCTGCATATAGATCCTTTGTCCAGATCTCCATGTAAAAACGCTGTTTTTACATCCATTTGCTCTAGATGCTAATTCTCTGATGCAACAATACTCAACAGAATTCGAATAGAGGTTAACTTCACAACAGGAGAGAATATTTCAGCATAATCAATACCTTTCCTTTGTTAATATCCTTTAACCACTAAACGAGGCTTGAACCTTTTTTTTCCATCTGGTTTAGTCTTGATTCTGAACACCCACTTGTTCAGCAAAACTCTCTTCCCTGCAGGTAACTCAGTCAACGCTCATGTGTCATTCTTCTCAAGTGACCTCATCTCATCATCCATGACTTGCTCCCACTTGATCGAATCCTCCACTTGTAGGGCCTCATCAAAAGACTCTGGTTCTACCTCATCAGTCAGCAATAGATAATGTAATGAAGGTGAATACTTATCTCGTCTCCTGATGGTTCTGGATGATCTCCTTAACACATGCTCCACTTCATATTCTTCAGTAGGAGTTGGTTGTGTATCTTCTTCGACATCTCTCGGGTTACTCTTCTCCAACTCAACCTCAACACCCACTTGCTTTGTAATCTCTAGAACTTTTTGCTCTCTGTCCTTGTACAGGACAAAATTATCAAATATCACGTCACAATGTCTCAGGATCTTTGTGTTCTTGTCATCCCAAAACCTGTAACCAAACAAATAAGAATCATAGCCTATGAAGTAACACTTCACAGCCTTGGCATCAAGCTTGTCTCTCTTTTCTAGATCGACATGAACATAAGCGGTGCAACAAAAAGTTCTCAAGTGTGAGTACTCGAGTTCTTTTCCTGTCCACACCTCCTATGGAATCTTGAACCCTAAAGGAAGTGATAGTCCCCTATTGATCAAGTATGCAGTTGTACTCACAGCATCTGCCCAAAATGTTTTGGGTAGCCCACAGTGTATCCTCATACTCCTTGCACGCTCATTCAATGTTCTGTTCATCCTCTCAGCAATTCCATTCTGCCTTGCCTTACCAGGAACTGTTCTCATCAATCTGATTCCCTCATGTGCACAGAATACCTTGAACTCTAATTTGTCATACTCTCCTCCATCATCATACCTTAGGCATTTAACTTTCAAACCGGTCTGATTCTCAATTTCAGCTTTCCACTTCTTGAAAGTTGCAAACACATCTGACTTATGCTTCAAGAAGTAAACGCATACCTTCCTGCTGAAATCATTAATGAAGGTAACATAGAATCTGGATCCTCCAAGTGATGATACTGGAGATGGTTCCCAAACATCTGTATGGACCATTTCCAACAACACTTTCTTTGGCTCTCTAGGATTCTTTGTGAAGCTTACTCTTTTCTGTTTGCCCATAACACAGCTCTCGCAAAGACCCATATCAACAGACTTCAAACCCTCTAATGCTCTTTTTGCAACCAGCATCTTCATTCCTTTAGCAGTCATGTGTCCAAGTTTGTTGTGCCACAGACATGAACCGGAAGCACCTTCAGCAAAACGGCCATGTTAATACACCCTGCAGTGGTGTACAAGGTTCCAGATTTGGTGCCACGAGCTACTACCATAGCCCTTTCACAATTTTTCACGAACCTTTCCCAAACTCTACTGCATATCCCGCGCTATCCAACTGACCAACAGAGATCAGATTTTTCTTGAGCCCAGGAATATATCTGACATCCTTCAATTTCCACTGGTTTTCCGAGGTGGTCTTTATGCTAACATCGCCCTTTCTTTCAATCTCTAAGGCTTTATTGTCAGCAAGATATACCTTTCCAAAATTTCTAGATTTGAAATTTTGGAACAACTCCTTGCTTGGAGACGAATGGAAAGATGCACCTGAATCCAAAATTCATGATTCAACCGGGCTGTTCACACTAAGGATTAGAGCATCCCCAATGTCCTCTATTGAATTTATAGAATCATTGCCATCTCTAGATTTCTGATTCTGCTTCTTCTTTGGCTTTGTACAGCTCGTCCGAAAGTGCCCATTTTCTCCACAGTTCCAACAAGTCATGTTTGATTTGTTTGGAGATTTTCCTCGATTCTTTCATTTTGATCGACCATGTTGATTTTGGTCTTTCGTATCTTACTTCTCCCCCTTCGGTCAACACTGAGAGCACTGCCCGATGAATCTCCCACTTCTCGTTTGCGAATACTTTCGCTAAGGACAACATCACGGATTTCATCAACATTCAGTTTCTCAGATCCAGGAGAACTGCTAATCACAGTAACAACAGTATCCCAAGACTCGAGCAGAGATGACATCAAAATCAATGCCTTAATTTCATCTTTGAAATTAATATCCACAGAATTGAGTTGACTCACAATCATATTGAACTCATTTATATGATAAGAAACAGATCCATTCTGATACATCTATAAATTGAACAATCTACGCATCAAATATACCTTGTTCATCGCCGATGGTTTTTCATACATGTTTGACAGTTTCTTTATCAGATCGTACGTCTTCTCCTTCACGATGTTGAACGCCACGTTTCTTGACAAAGTCAACCGGATCAACCCTAGAGCCTGGCGATCCTTGAGCTTTCACTTCTCCTCCGTCATGGATTCCGGCTTCACCCCAGTCAACGGTTCGTGAAGATCTTTTTTGGTACAGATAATCTTCGATTTGCATCTTCCAGAAACTGAAATCGGATCCATCAAACTTCTCGATTCCAAGCTTCGAACTATCTATCTTCACTGATCGTGTTAAATCTCCTAAACTCTGATACTAGTTGTTAGGATCGAATCAAAACACACACACTTCATGAATGAAGAACACAAGAACTTTCAAGAGAAAGAGATGAGAGATCTAGAGAGAGAAAGAAAGAAACCAATATTTCGTGGTAACACCCCGTGAGTAAACTTTCACGGTGGTGGGGTATATATATTAATAAATTAAAGTATTTTTGGTTACAGAAAAATTAATCAGGCTACACAACCTAACAACTTCTCCATTCCTTATTGACCTCATCACACAGTCACTTTCAAGAATTATCCGCAAAATAAATAAATAAATAAAGATTTCATCTTCTTTACAAATTCATCATAGTTGTAATTTATTTTATTGTGTCTTTTATTTGTGTTGCAACTTGCAGGTAAAATGAAAGCAATTATATAAGAAAAAAAAATATTCAAAATTCAAAAGCAAGGAAAACATACACAAGATATATATGTTGAAAATCTTTGAGTGATAGAGAAAATGTGATTATATTTGTTCATGTCATCAACATGAAATTATTATTCAAAACTAGGTAAACGATTTTAAATAACTTTTAAAACTCTTTCTAAAGACTAGAATGTTGGTTAATTGATTACTTGTTTGATGATGTAAGTTCAATGTTTTTGGATATTAATGTAAACGTTGTGCAGTTTCTCTAACAAGCTTTCTGATTGCATATTATCGTATTTATTTTAGTTCTCATTTATTGGTACATAGATAGTTAACACCATCAACTTAAATCACATAAAAAGTTTTTGATGAAAAACACACTTTGAAAAAAAATATTTTAAAACAGGTCAAATCATATTCAAACTTTTGAATCGAAAAAAAAAAATCTACTTAATTTTTAAACTACTGAAAAAATAAAATTTCAATAAAATTCATTGCATTTTCTTTGTACTATTTTCAAAATTATATAAATGATCAATCATATTTTTAAAATGTATATAAATCACTTATATGACTATGGGTGGAACTCTAAAAAATTAAAATTGCTGAGCTATTTTTTAATATAATAAAAATAAATTACACCTTTCATAAGTGATACACATGCGCTAATTTCTTTTTTTTAATCGATTTTTTTCTCTCTTTTTAGTAAATTAAATTACAAAATGATAAAAATCAAAATTTAAATCAATATTCTCTAACATTGATAAGTGATACATATAGGATAACTTATATTTGGGCACATAGAAAAAACGGTTACATTTTTATATTAGGTATATAATGAAAAAAATAATTATATCTTCTTTACAAATTCATCATATATAATTTTTTTGATTAATTTTATTTGTGTTGCACATAATGTGAAAGCAAATATATTAGAACAAAAATAAAAATTATTCAGAATTCAGAAGCAAGGAAAGCATGTGTGGTATTTTTATAGAAAGTCTTTGAATGATAGAGAGATTAAAACTCTATTCATGTCATCAACACTAAATCATCATTCAAAATGATAACCAACAAATGTTATGTTCCTCTCAACAAGCTCATCTTAGCCAACCAAGCTTTTTTCTTCTTTTTCCACCAACTGTTAAGCTAGCGTATGTACCAACAGATGTTGCAGCATCACAAAAAAAAATTGATTGGCTATAACAATTCATAATGTGAGCTAATATTTATCCTAATTACATGTTATCCATGAATATTGTGGTAATTCAAAATTGTTGAAGATATGTACTTTATGTGTATCATTTTATGTAACTGTGATTAAGAAATTGTGCACTGTAATTTAGATTTGAAATAAACAAAAAAATTGATAAATATTATTATAAATTGAAACAAGAGAAACTTAAAGATGATACATGAATATTGTGCAAGATTAAAAGATATTAAAAGTTCTTTATTTCTCAGATTTTTTTCTCTTCACAATTTTTTTCATGTCATAGAAAGTGATGTTTGTTTCTATATTTTCATGAAAAATAATAATAGTTATATTAGTGATGGTATAGAGACATGTAATCTTTTTGCTTTGTCTTATTTATTATTTTATGAGTATATTTACATAATAGCAACGTTGACTGAACAAGTCATAAAATTTATTGATTATCTTTTAGATCCATGATAACTTGATGAGAAATTACATGAATGAGATTTATGGGTTTGATAATCACTAAAAATTGATCATTTGAGTTTTTCTCATGAGACACTAGAAAATTCACAGGAAAAGTTTCAAGAAAACATTTCAATTTACTAGTTGGAATACATCATTCTTATATCCCAACTAGTAAATATGTTCACTCTTTGCGCTATTATGAACGTTATTAGTAAATTTTCTTTAGGGTATCGTATGAATTTAGAAAATGAAGAATATAAAGTTTTCATATCTACACAAAAATTTTGATTTTGTGAATTACTTATACAATTAGTTCAAATTATAGAATGATCTTTCTTTTATAGCAAAAATTATAATATTGTATATGATACCATTTACAATATTATAAATCAATCATTAAATATTACAAATAAAAAGTTAAAAATAATAATCAATGTAACACCTTTAATTTTTCACAATTCTAACATAGACACATTTATCATATACTTAAGAGAGTTGAAGAAGTGAGTTTTGAGTTTTTATAATATTATAGAGCATACAAGAAATTTTTTTAAAAGAATGATATCAAAAAAATGAAAAAATTATAAATAAATTTCTTGAACTATAAGATGTGTCATATAATTTTTTATTTGAGATTATATAAATGTAACGACCTGTTTAGTCGTTTTGAGCAGCAGATTTTATTTCTGGAAAAACTGTCTGAGTCGACGGAACCCACGACGGACCGTCATGGGCACGACGGACCGTCGAGGGGGTGTCATTCCAAAACACTTAGAATTCTGAAATTTGGGTACTGAAATCGACTCTCTGAACTTCGTGACGGAATGGCAGGATGGACCGTCGTGGGCACGACGGACCGTCACACATTTTCCACAGAAATTAACTCTCTGAACTTTGCGACGGATCTGCAGGACGGACTGTCACAGCCATGACGGACCATCACAGGTTGCGTAATCCAAGGCTGGGTCGGATTTCTGTAAATATTTTAAGGGGCGTTTTGGACTATTCCTGCTTATAATTATAAAGTTAGTGGTTTAATATTAATAACTCAATTACTTGGGGGTTAAAGGAGGTAACCTTGGAATAATTAGTGGGTTATTTTTATCATCTTTTATACTTAATTATATGCTAATTAGGGTAAAAGAAAAAGGGGTTGAATAAAAAAAATAGAAAGAACAAGAGAGGGAGAATCGATCAAGAGAGAGAGGAACGAAGAGGATAGCAAAGCTTTGGGGAATTTGCTTGCTTGATCACGAATCTTCGGTGGAGGTAGGTTATGGTTTTTATGCTATTCGTAGTAAACTCTTAATAGCGAATGATATGTGTTAGGTAGTATTATAAAACCTTCTATATGCTTGATTGTGTGCTTACATGATGTGATTATATAATTGTAATGAATAAGCATGATGAGGCTATTGAATCTCTAATCCCAAATTCACTTTGTTAACGATGATGCCTTGGTATAAAAGAAGGCTTGATGAACTAACATAATGAGATTGATGATGCCTCGGTATAAAATAAGGATTGATGAATTGATAGAATGAGATTAGTGGAGCGGGTGTCACGAACCGACACGTAGAATTAGGGGATCGGGTGTCACGAACCGACACGTAGAATTAGGGGATCGGGTGTCACGAACCAACACGTAGAATTAGGAGATCGGGTGTCACGAACCGACACGTAGAATTAGGGAATCAGGTGTCACGAACCGACACGTAGAATTAGGGGATCGAAGTGTCACGTTCCGATACATAGTAGTAGGGGAACGGAGTGTCACGTACCAACACGAGAGAAATAAGATAATGAATCTTGAAAGATGTTAATATACTCAATCTAATGAACCTAATTCCCAAATGAGTATGGTATTGATGCTTGAGTCCTCATGGGTGAACTTGGCGGTACTTATTTATGATTATAGTACTTGTTGTTGCTACATGTTGAGTATTGTAGTTGATTTATGATATTATCTGATATATACTGTTTTCTATTTTGAGTTGGCCGATGATGCCTACTCAGTACTTGTGTTTTGTTTAGACCCCTACTTGTATGTTTCTTTCTTTGTTATATGTGGAGTGCAGCAAACGCACCGTCGTCTTCAACTCAACCGCAACTCTAGTCAGTCTTCATTACACCGGATTTCAGGGTGAGCTAATGCTTCTAGCTTGGACTGGATCTTCTTCTTCATGTCTTGATGCCTTGACGTTCCAGCATGTACTAGCTTTTATTTATTTTAGCTTCTTAGATACTTTTAGATTAGTAATTTGAGGATAGATGTTCTTGTGATGATGACTTCCAGATTTTGGGGAATAATAAATGTTGAGTTTTTAGAAGTTATTGAATTGATTTTCATTAATGAGTTTAAGTCTTCCGCATTGTATTTTGTTCAATACGTTTGGGTTTAGATTGGTTGGTTCGCTCACATAGTAAGATAAGTGTGGGTGCCACTCGCGGTTCGGTTTTGGGTCGTGACAAACTTGGTATCAGAGCATTTGGTTCGTTGGTCTCATCACACAAGAACGAGTCTAGTAGAGTTTTAAGGAACGGTAGGGGGACGCCTTTACTTTTCTTTGAGAGGCTATAAGACTTTAGGAAAATTCCATTCTTTCTTTCTTTCTTTCGTGCTATTACTTGGATCAAATTGGTATCTAGGTGATACAAATTGGTATCTAACCATCTTCACTCTATTTCGCAGATGGTTAGAACTAGAGCAACGACTGCACCAACACCAACACCGGCAAGACAGTATGCGTCTGAGCCAGCCACTGGGGCTGTAGCTCGGAGAGGAACAGTGGCAAGAGGCCGTGGTAGAGGTCGTGGGAGGACGTCCTCTAGAGGAAGAGGACAAGCACCTAGCCCATCTGGTACTAGGGCGGTGGCTCCTCCACCAACTGAGGAAGTGGTAAGAGAGGGTGAGGAAGGGGAGAATGAACAAGTACAGAATGAGGGATTTCCACCCCAACCTACCCAGAGATGATCAATCAGGTTCTTGCTTATGTTAGCGGGTTATCTGATCAAGGCCAGACACCTCCAGTGTTTGCTACACCAGCACCTCAGGGTCCGGAGGTACAACATGCAGCTACTGTGGCTCCCCGAATGGATGTCTCATTGGAAATAGGCACGTTTCCTCGTCTGACTACAGGGCCTATAATGACAAATGATCAGCATGAACTTTTCAGTAAGTTCTTGAAATTGAAACCTCCAGTCTTCAAGGGTGCTGAATATGAAGATGCCTACGATTTTCTGGTTGACTGTCATGAGCTACTACACAAGATGGGTATAGTAGAACGGTTTGGTGTTGAGTTTGTGACTTATCAGTTTCAAGAGAACGCCAAAATGTGGTGGCGGTCACATGTTGAGTGTCAACCAACAGAGGCACCACCTATGACTTGGGCCTCATTCTCTAGCTTGTTTATGGAGAAGTATATCCCCCGGACTTTGAGGGATAGGAAAAGAGATGAGTTTTTGAGCCTAGAGCAAGGTAGGATGTCGGTTACTGCATATGAGGCTAAGTTTTGTGCATTATCCAGGTATGCCACCCAACTTTGTTTCAGTCCACTAGAGCGGATTCGCCATTTTGTGAAGGGTTTGAGTTCAGAATTGCGGATTTCAGCCTTACAGGTAGCGGCTACGGCAAAATCCTTTCAAGAAGTGGTAGACTTCGTGATAGAGGTGGAAGGAGTGAAGCCAGATGACTTCACCATGGCATCGACATCAAAAAGGTTTCGAAAGAGAGGTGAGTTTAATAGTTCTTACTCTAGAGGACAGGGTTCAAGAGGTTACTTAGTCCGACCAATTCAGTCTTCACTACAGACTGTAGTTGGGGGTCCGCCGCAGACCGGTCAACACTTCTTTGAGTTTGAGGGTTATCCCCAGACTTTGTCATTCTCACAGAGACCTATGCTAGACCCCAGAGAATGTTATGGATGTGGGGAGACTGGACATATTTGGAGGAATTGTCCAAAACAGAGTTATAGACCCCCAATAGCTAGAGGTAGA
This sequence comes from Solanum peruvianum, assembly GCA_027705065.1. Classification (NCBI taxonomy): domain Eukaryota; kingdom Viridiplantae; phylum Streptophyta; class Magnoliopsida; order Solanales; family Solanaceae; genus Solanum; species Solanum peruvianum. The sequence goes on along the minus strand of JAKWJD010001757.1, from coordinate 17,929,516 downwards.
GGTGGTCATGGTAGAGGCCGTTATTCTGGAGGACGTGGTGGCCGAGGTAATGGTGGTCACCAAAACGGCCGGGGTGACGGGCAAACTGGAGCCACTACCACACAACATGGTAGGGGCAACGGGAAGACAGGCGATAGGGCCCATTGTTACGCTTTCCCTGGGAGATCTGAAGCGGAGACATCTGATGCTGTTATCACAGGTAATCTTTTGGTTTGTGATTGCATGGCTTCTGTATTATTTGATCCTGGCTCCACGTTTTCATATGTATCTTCCTCATTTTCTACTAATCTTAATTTACATTGTGAATTGCTTGACATGCCTATTCGTGTTTCTACTCCGGTGGGTGAGTCTGTGAAAGTTGAAAAAGTATATAGGTCTTGTCTGGTGACTTTTGTGTGGAGCAATACTTATGTAGACTTGGTTATCTTAGAAATGGTTGATTTTGATATAATTCTGGGTATGACTTGGCTTTCTCCGAATTTTGCGATCTTGGATTGTAATGCTAAAACTGTGACGTTAGCCAAGCCTGGGACAGATCCGTTAGTGTGGGAGGGCGACTACACTTCCACTCCGGTTTGTATCATCTCCTTTCTTCGTGCTAAGAGAATGGTTAGTAAGGGGTGTTTAGCTTTCTTGGCACATCTCAGGGATGACACTACCCAAGTACCTTCAATTGAGTCGGTTTCGGTAGTCTGTGAGTTTCTGGATGTGTTCCCTGCACATCTTCCTGGTATGCCACCGGATAGAGATATTGATTTTTGCATTGATCTGGAACCGGGTACTCGCCCTATTTCTATACCCTCTTATAGAATGGCTCCCATGGAGTTAAGAGAGTTAAAGGCCCAACTTCAAGAGTTGTTAAGCAAAGGCTTCATTAGACCAAGTGCATCCCCTTGGGGTGCTCCGGTATTATTTGTGAAGAAGAAGGATGGGAGTTTTCGGATGTGCATAGACTACCGGTAGTTGAACAAGGTAACTATTAAGAACAAGTACCCCATTCCTCGCATTGATGACTTGTTCGATCAGTTACAAGGTGCTTGTGTCTTCTCTAAGATTGACTTGAGATCCGGTTATCATCAATTGAAAATACGGGCAACGGATGTGTCAAAGACTGCTTTTCGAACCAGGTATGGGCATTACGAATTTGTAGTGATGTCTTTTGGTCTTACGAATGCCCCTGCTGCTTTCATGAGCTTGATGAATGGGATTTTTAAGCCATATCTGGATCTCTTTGTGATCGTATTTATTGATATAATACTGATATACTCCAAGAGTAAGAAGGAACATGAGGAGCATTTGAGAATTGTGTTGGAAGTATTAAGGGAGAAAAGGCTTTATGCCAAATTCTCCAAGTGTGAGTTTTGGCTAGATTCAGTGTCCTTCTTGGGGCACGTGGTTTCTAAGGATGGAGTGATGGTGGATCCTTCTAAGATTGAGACAGTGAAGAATTGGGTAAGACCTACTAATGTGTCAGAAATAAGGAGCTTTGTTGGTTTAGCTAGCTACTACCGTCGATTTGTCAAGGGATTCTCTTCTATTGCTTCCCAATTGACGAACTTGACTAAGCAGAATGTTCCATTTGTATGGTCGGATGAATGTGAGGAAAGCTTTCAGAAACTCAAGACCTTGTTGACTACTGCACCAATCCTTACCTTGCCAGTAGAGGGTTAGAATTTCATTGTTTATTGTGATGCATCCTATTCTGGTTTGGGTGCAGTGCTAATGCAAGAGAAAAATGTAATTGCTTATGCTTCAAGGCAATTAAAGGTGCATGAACGCAATTACCCGACCCATGATTTGGAATTGGCCGCGGTAGTATTTGCATTAGAGCAATGGAGGCACTATCTGTATGGGGTTAAGTGTGAAGTCTATACGGATCATCGTAGCCTACAGTATGTCTTCACTCAGAAGGATTTGAATTTGAGACATAGGAGATGGATGGAACTACTGAAGGACTATGATGTTACCATCTTGTATCACCCAGGAAAGGCTAATGTTGTGGCAGACGCCTTAAGTAGAAAAGCAGGGAGCATGGGAAGTTTAGCCCACTTACAAGTCTCTAGACGCCCGTTGGCTAGAGAAATCCAAAAATTGGCTAATGACTTTATGAGGCTAGAAGTAAATGAGAAGGGAGGATTTTTGGATTGTGTGGAGGCGAGATCTTCTTTTCTTGACAAGATCAAGGGAAAACAATTTGATGATGAGAAACTAAGTCGAATTCGGAATATGGTGTTGCGAGGAGAGGCTAAAGATGCAATAATTGATGAGGAAGGTGTTTTGAGGATTAAGGGAAGGGTATGTGTGCCCCGTGTGGATGATTTGATCCACACTATTCTTACAGAGGCTCATAGTTCCGGATATTCTATACATCCTGGTGCAACCAAGATGTACCGTGATCTAAAGCAACACTTTTGGTGGAGTAGAATTAAGCGCGACATTGTTGATTTTGTTGCCAAATGTCCAAATTGTCAACAAGTAAAGTATGAACACCAGAGGCCCGGAGGAACACTTCAGAGAATGCCCATTCCTGAATGGAAGTGGGAGAGAATTGCAATGGACTTCGTGGTTGGTCTTCCAAAGACATTGGGTAAGTTTGATTCTATTTGGATAATTGTGGACAGATTAACTAAGTCTGTTCACTTCATTCCGGTCAAGGTGACTTACAATGCAGAGAAGTTAGCCAAAATCTATATCTCAGAAATTGTTCGACTGCATGGAGTTCCACTCTCCATTATATCAGATAGAGGTACGCAGTTTACTTCTAAGTTTTGGAGAACATTGCATGCGGAATTAGGTACTAGGTTGGACTTTAGTACTGCATTTCACCCTCAGACCGATGGTCAGTCTGAGCGAACGACTCAAGTATTGGAGGATATGCTTTGTGCATGTGTGATAGAATTTGGTGGTCATTGGGACAACTTCTTACCCTTAGCGAAGTTTTCATACAATAATAGCTATCACTCAAGTATTGATATGGCTCCATTAGAAGCATTGTATGGGAGAAGATGTAGGTCTCCCATTGGTTGGTTTGATGCATTTGAGGTTAGACCTTGGGGTACTGATCTGTTGAGGGATTCAATAGAGAAGGTGAAATGTATTCAAGAAAAGCTTTTAGCGGCTCAAAGTAGGCAAAAGGAATATGCGGATCAAAAGGTTAGAGACTTGGAGTTCATGGAGGGTGAACAAGTCTTGCTGAAAGTTTCACCCATGAAAGGGGTGATGCGGTTTGGTAAAAGAGGTAAGCTAAGCCCAAGGTACATTGGACCATTTGAAGTACTTAAGCGAGTAGGGGAGGTGGCTTATGAATTAGCCTTGCCTCCAGGACTGTCAGGAGTGCATCCGGTATTTCATGTGTCTATGTTGAAAAGATACCATGGGGATGGAAACTACATAATTCGTTGGGATTCGGTTCTGCTTCATGAGAATTTGTCTTATGAGGAGGAGCCTGTTGCCATTCTAGATAGAGAAATTTGCAAGTTGAGGTCGAGGGAGATTGCATCCATCAAAGTTCAAAGGAAGAATCGACCAGTTGAAGAGGCCACTTGGGAGAAGGAGGCTGATATGCAAGAAAGATACCCACACCTGTTTACAGATTCAGGTACTCCTTTTTGCCCTTGTTTTTCTTCTTGTGATCGTTCGAGGACAAACGATGGGTAAATTGGTATCTATTGTAACAACCCGTTTAGTCGTTTTGAGTAGCAGATTTTATTTCTGGAAAAAACTGTCTGAGTTGACGGAACCCACGACGGACCGTCATGGGCACGACGGACCGTCGAGGGGGTCTCGTTCCAAAACACTTAGAATTATGAAATTAGGGTACTGAAATCGACTCTCTGAACTTCGTGACGGAATGGCAGGACGGACCGTCGTGGGCACGACGGACCGTCACACATTTTCCACAGAAATTAACTCTCTGAACTTTGCGACGGACCTGCAGGACGGACCGTCACAGCCATGACGGACCGTCACAGGTTGCGTAATACCAGGCTGGGTCGGATTTCTGTAAATATTTTAAGGGGCGTTTTGGACTATTCCTGCTTATAATTATAAAGTTAGTGGTTTAATATTAATAACTCAATTACTTGGGGGTTAAAGGACGTAACCTTGGAATAATTAGTGGGTTATTTTTATCATCTTTTATACTTAATTATATGCTAATTAGAGTAAAAGAAAAAGGGGTTGAATAAGAAAAATAGAAAGAACAAGAGAGGGAGAATCGATCAAGAGAGAGAGGAACGAAGAGGATAGCAAAGCTTTGGGGAATTGGCTTGCTTGATCACGAATCTTCGGTGGAGGTAGGTTATGGTTTTTATGCTATTCGTAGTAAACTCTTAATAGCGAATGATATGTGTTGGGTAGTATTATAAAACCTTCTATATGCTTGATTGTGTGCTTACATGATGTGATTATATAATTGTGATGAATAAGCATGATGAGGCTATTGAATCTCTAATCCTAAATTCAGTTTGTTAACGATGATGCCTTGGTATAAAAGTAGGCTTGATGAACTAACATAATGAGATTGATGATGCCTCGGTATAAAAGAAGGATTGATGAATTGATAGAATGAGATTAGTGGAGCGGGTGTCACGAACCAACACGTAGAATTAGGGGATCGGGTGTCACGAACTGACACGTAGAATTAGGTAATCAGGTGTCACGAACCGACACGTAGAATTAGGGGATCGGAGTGTCACGTTCCGACACATAGTAGTAGGGGAGTGGAGTGTCACGTACCGATACGAGAGAAATAAAGATAATGAATCTTGAAAGATGTTAATATACTCAATCTAATGAACCTAATTCCCAAATGAGTATGGTATTGAGGCTTGAGTCCTCATGGGTTAACTTGGCGGTACTTCTTTATGATTATAGTACTTGTTGTTGCTACATGTTGAGTATTGTAGTTGATTTATGATATTATCTGATATATACTGTTTTCTATTTTGAGTTGGCCGATGATACCTACTCAGTACTTGTGTTTTGTACTGACCCCTACTTGTATGTTTCTTTCTTTGTTATATGTGGAGTGCAGCAAACGCATCGTCGTCTTCAACTCAACCGCAACTCTAGCCAGTCTTCATTACACCGGATTTCAGGGTGAGCTAATGCTTCTAGCTTGGACTGGATCTTCTTCTTTATGTCTTGATGCCTTGAAGTTCCGGCATGGACTAGCTTTTATTTATTTTAGCTTCTTAGATACTTTTAGATTAGTAATTTGAGGATAGATGTTCTTGTGATGATGACTTCTAGATTTTGGGGAATAATAGATGTTGAGTTTTTAGAAGTTATTGAATTGATTTTCATTAATGAGTTTAAGTCTTCCGCATTGTATTTTGTTCAATACGTTTGGGTTTAGATTGGTTGGTTCGCTCACATAGTAGGATAAGTGTGGGTGCTGCTCGCGGCTCGGTTTTGGGTCGTGACAATAAAAACTCAAATAAGAAAATTATGAGAAGGTGTCAAAATTTATAAGTAAAATTTTATTTGAGGGCTAGAAAGAAATTTGAAAAAAACATACGAGTAATGGAAAATATTAAGAATAGGAGTGACGAAAATGTGACTTAAAGTCACAAAATTAAGGATTGTTATTATAACAGAAGTATTTTAAAAATGTGGTATGAGTTATGAAGACTTTTTATTTAAAATAATTATACCACTTTATTTTTGTTAGTTGTTTTTGTGGTTGTCATTATTATTGTTGTTGATGTTATTTTTATTGTTTTTGATGATGTTGTTTACATTGTTATTGTCGTATGTGTTGTTGTTGTTGTTTTTGTTGGTGGTGATGGTGTTGTTGTTGCTCTTGCTGCTATTGTTGTTGTTGCTGTTGTTGTTGGTGTTATTGTTGTTGTTAGCGTTGTTGTTGCTACTGTTGTTATTATTGTTGTTATTGTTATTGTTATTGTTATGAAGATGATTTTTTAAATAAGAATAATACAAAGTAAAAGTTATTGTGTTATTATATAAAAGAAATGCGGGAATAAAATACCAAGAAGAGAACAAATAATGTAATTGGAAGTTATTATACAAAGGTGACACATTACTTCTTTACATTTTTAGCTTTATAATATTTGTTGATTTCATATATTTAATTGAAAAACAATAATAGGAGAAAAAAAAGCATATCACTTATTTTGTTATATTCATATAAAGTGTATTTATGTGAAATAAAAATAAAGAAAATAAAATGTCAAACATTATATCACACTTAAACTAAGCATTTTTTCATAAATTTTCAATCTAAAATATTTGAAAATCTGAAGTGCTACAACTCATGAAAGATATATTTACTTCTCAATTAATAAAATTACAAAAAAATTTATGGAGATTTAGAGTAACATAGATGCAATAAAGTTATTATTACAAAATGACTATTTAGAAATAAAAATACTACTATTATAATTAAGTATTCAATATTACCAAAAGTTCTAAATTATTATATTTTTAATTTTCTTTCTCTCAATCTTAAATTAATTATTTCACCATTTCATTTTCTCCACTCCGTATATTAGATTATGTATACCTGCAGACAATGAAACGATGTTTTTTTTACAGTTGTGAATTGAAATTAAGTTTAAAATTTAATTTTCTATAAAAAATTACTTTTCTTTCATCCTCCCCCTTCCCTTCTTTAAATAGTGCAAAATACATAAATTCTTCTGAAAAATTAACAATAAAGTAAGAGTATAATTGAATACCTCATATATTTATCACTTAGCAAAACTTATGATCAAACAGTACAACTTCTTTAGTAATACATACAAAAATAAAAAAGGAAATAAATATAAAAGAGATTCTGAGAAAAATTACTTATAATTTCTTATCATCAGCTCATCTATTTTCTTTATATTTTCTGTAGATATCTACTGATAATCAAATCAAATAAACAATAAACTCAAAATAATATGACGATGATCGAAAAGAAATAAAAGTATAGAATACTTGTGCCTTTCTTTTAGTTGAATCATCTCAAATCGCTTTCACTACAAATTTGAGAGCTTCACACATATATATACTATATAAATTTGATCATATTTTTTGTAAGAAAAATTTACAATGTCTCTATTTATAAGATAACAATAGAAAATACCAAATTAAATCATGAACACGACTATTAATAAAATTTAGGAGTTATGATCATAAAGAATCACGAGAATAATGAAAAGAAAGACAATAAGAATTTATATTAAAGAATGTGAATAAATGAAAGGAATAGTAATTGCTATATTCATACTTGTAAAATGATATTAAATAAATAAAATGTCAAAAAATTAGAAAAATAAATAAATCGGATCCTTGGTCAAAGAGAGGTGTCACATCACATTTTTTAATCTAATTTTATATAGGGAAATTTTTCAAAACAACAATATTTTGACATTTAATAGGATTCAGTGGAATTGATCTTCTTTCTGTTTTTCCAGATCTTAGTATGTATTACATATTTTAGATTTGTGAATTAATTTTGGTTCTTCTGTTTTTCACTGGTTTATTGAATTTTGATAACTTCATATTTCTGCAAAGTTTGTTGGAATGAGTAAGATTTTTTAAACATAAATTGACAACAATTGTTCTTTAAGAAAAGTTTTTGTATATTTTTTTAATTTATTTCTGATTCTAGTTTCTCGAATTTTAACTTTCTATTGTGAAAATTTTCTGAAACTTTGTTGTGTCTTACCATGTTTTTAAAGTTTTGTTCTAAGTATCTTAGGAATACAAGATGAAAAACAACCTTAGAAAATTATTATACTGTTGGTATTTCTTGTATTCTACTGAATTGAAAGAAATAGATCATGGAAGTAGAAGATTATTGCATTACTTCTCCAGAATTCAATGCTTTGCTTAACAAGGTCAAAGTGAGAATGTACTGAAATTTTTTTGGTGGTGTTCCGATTAAATATTACACCAGGTAACCTTCTTATTATTTTGTCTAAGGAGAAAAATAGTTTCTAAGAGTTAACAACTTTGATATTTTATGATGTGTATCTTTGGAAAAAGATTTTCAAACAATATGTTGTGGAATGAATTCTTATTGGCAAATAGTGTTGCCTTTAAAGTTCTTTGGTTTGAAAAATAAACGATGCATATTTTTATTTGACAAAATAGTATGTCAAAATTTAATAGTTGGAAGGCTATTGAAAAGAAAAACTTTTCTATGTGATAACGAATATGTTTAATTCTGTTTGGAAACTAAAAACTTTTGTAGTTTTGTACACCAAGTGAAATTTGGTTATGTTTGATTTTTGTAGACTAAAACCTTTTGTAGTTTCTACTCTCGATAAATCAAACCATGCAATTGGTTTATATGAAATATAATTAATTAATGTTGTACTTTTGACTTTCTATAAACTTCACTGGTATACAGAACTAAACTGTACAATTTTTTTTATCTTTATTCCTAGTATTCTAAATACTAAGCGGTATATCTATCTGTGATAGAGAAAAAGGACCACTGACTTAGAATTTGTGAGTTTGAGTCTATATGGAATGAACTTTGACACTATTTATAGATTGTCAAAGAGATTTTAAACTCTAAAATCTTTCGTAGAATAATATTTTCAAAAGAGGTTTCATAGTGCTAATGACATTTTGATAGTATGTAAAAATATGTGGAAAAACTATTTCTCGATAATGAAAAAATATTCTTGAGATCACATTTAAAATGTGGGGTTTCTTTGCTTATGTTAAAGACAAAATTAGACTTGGTGCTAATTTAATTCTGGAGCAAAAGATATGAAATTTAGTGATACTTTTGTATTATGTTACATCCACCAAATTCTTGGAGTATATTCTGTATTGTAGTTGTTGGGTTTCTTTATTACTAGTATATAGTGTGACTAGTATGAAACTACCAAATTATATATATATATATATATATATATATATATATATATATATATATATATATATATATATATATATATATATATATATATATATATATATATATATATATATGTTCAAAATAATGGTGTTTTTTATGAAAAAATTTCACTTAAAATATTATAATTTTTCATGAAAGATATGGCTATTATAATAAAAGTACTTGCATAGACATGAATATTGGTGAATAGTCATTTGTTATATTTTGTAAAAGAAACATCTGAACTATATTGCCTTTATTAGACTTGATGAAACTTTGTTCATGAGTAATTTTATAACAATGAAATCGAAAGTTATGGAAAGATCCTTCTGAAAAGGACGTGTGACCAAGTGATGACTCTAAACAAAGGTTGTATCACACAAAATTGTAAGAAATAGGAACAAAATACTAGTGAGAAAAAGCTACCTCGCAAAGAGCTTTTCGAACTCAATATTTTTATTTTTGTTACTTGATTGAGTCAAAGTTTGTGACATGAACACTTGGGGCATGTCAATTACAAAACCTTGTAAGGAAAATTGATCAACTTAGAAGTTTTGTCTAACTTTGAGTGGAATAAAAAAAATGTCATTTTTGTGTGGAATCTAAGTATGCTAGGCATTCTTATAAATCTGTTGAAAGAAATTTGAATCCATTAGATTTGATTTACAATGACATTTGTGATATTAAGTCAACACCATCTCTTGGTGAAAAGAGGTATCTCACAACTTTCTTTGACAATTCCATTAGAAAAAAAATATATCTATTTGCTAAATAGTAAGGATGAAACAATAAAAATGTGTAGACAATATAATATTGAAGTTGAAAACTAGTTGAAAAAAAGATAATAAGTGATAAGAATGGAGACTATAAATCTCCTTGTGCAGAAATATCTTTGGAAAGTGGAGTTATCCATTAAACTGCTGCCCTAGTCACCTCAATCTAATGAAAAAACAAAAGTTGAAAGAAATGATTGATGCATTATTTATAAGTTCACGTTTACCACAAAAATTGTGTGAAGGAACTATCCTTACTGTAAAAGGGAACAACAAAAAGTTGTCTCTTAAGAATGAAGCAATTTTGTTTGTTTAGGACACAATCTATTCCACATGATAAATGTAAAAGAGATGAAATCCAACTTGAAATATTTTAAAGTGTTGGGGTGTCTATCCAATGTCCAAGTTCTTATTCCTAAATAATTAAAATAGGACCTAAGTTTGTGGACGGTAAGCTTAGACTTGAATAGTCTAGTGAAAGGAATAAATAACCTTGGGAAAAAATAGAGGAAAATGTACTTAATAAAGAGATTCAGAGGCGTAGTAAATGTCAAAGGATATCTACTTCCTTCTATTATGATTTTGTAACATTTTTTGTGTCTTCTATAGACTCATCCTCTTGGACAAATGATGTCAATAGTGATATTGGTTCAATCTTGAGCAATCCTATTTGAAGTTTGTTGATCTTCTCCATGAAATTAACCTTTGGGTTCATAGACAATCCTCAAAATAAAAATGAAAGTCAATGGAGCTGTTTGGAAATATAAAGCAAGACTTTTTGTCAAAGGTTTTAGACAAAACAAGGTCTTGATATTTTTGACACATACTCCCTAATAATGAAAATTGAATTCATTTGGATGTTAATTGTGTTAGCTATGGTATATGACCTCTAAATTCACCAAATGAATGTGAAAATGACTCTCTTAAACGGAGAATTGGAGAAAGAAATATACATGAAACAACATGAGGATTTTGTGGTCCCTGGTAAATAAAAGAAAGTGTGCAAACTCGTTAAGTCACATTATGGATTAAAACAAACACCCAAACAATGACATAAGAAATTTGACCAAACCATGTTGACAAATGGATTTAAGAATGATGGAAGTGATAAATGTGTTCACATTAAAATCACAAGGTCATTGTTCGTTTGTATATTGGTGATAATGTTGATCATCAATAGAGACACTAATGACATAAAATGTTACTAAATGTATGTCAGATAGAAAGTTTGGAATGAAAAATCTTGAAGTTTCTGATGCGATCTTAGGTATAAGAATCCTTAGAGATCTATAATGTTTAGCATTTTCACATTCTCATTGCATTGAAAGGATACTTGACTTGTTCAAATATTTGAATTTCAATATTTTCAAGTCTTCAATAAATGTGAGCTTTGCATTTCAAAAGAGTGAAAGCGAAAGTGAATCACAATTGGATTGTGCTAGAGTATTGGAAAGTATGATGTACATTATGAAGTTGTGCATGATCGGATATAACATTTTCTATTAATGAATTGAGTTGGTTCACGAGTGATCCCAATCGAACTTATTAGATGAAAATGAAAAGAGATTTGGAGTATTTAAGAAATACTTAAAACTATGTCTTGCATTATAACAATATCCATAAATATTGAAAGGATATATATAGTAATGCAAATTGGATCACCGAACAAATGAAGTAAAATTCATGAATGGATATGTATTTAATCTTGGTAGAGAATTATTCTCTTTGAAATATTCCAAAAAATACATGTATCGCTATCTCTACAATAATCTCTGAGCTACTTGCTCTAAATAAGGTCGGTGAATAAGTGAAAAGACTTCGAAATTTCTTGATAGATATTTTTTTGGTCCAAACCATCAGAAATAGTATGCATACACTTTGATATTCAAGATTCAATAGGTAGGGCATGGAGCATGAGGTATAACAGAAAGTCTCGTCATATAGGACATAGACATGATAACGTTAGAAAACTACTCTCTAGTGGAATTACAAGAATTGACTATGTAAAGTCAAAGGATAATTTATCGGATCCACTTAAAAAAAGGCCTAATTAGAGAGAGAGTTTAAAGATAATCTAAGGGAATGAGTTCACGGCTTCGGACAAGTCATCATGGTGATAACTCTATCTAGCGTACTGGATATCTCCAGAGCTACATTCAAGGAGAAAATCAAAGTTGTGACTGACGGTTCAACATTGTCAACAAACTCAATCCATTCTCATGATGAAGACAATGATCGGTAACTGTAACATCTCTTATTCTAGATAAATTAAGTCTAATCCAAGAAAAACAAGAAGAATCAAATTTGGAGATTTCTAAAGAGAGTTTTGTCCATTTCCAAACAATCATAACTTGCATCTCATGAAGATTTTTGGTGATTACTTTATATTTATGGAAAGATCTTTGGAATATATTTCCAACGATGCCAAGTTTGTGAATTTCTGAGGTTGTATGAGGGAGATATGACCTTCGGAAGTTAGACTATAGAGCAGGGAAAGTTTCAAATCTTGATTTGTTAAGGGTGATTTTGTCTTTTCCTAAAGTCACTAATTAATTTCGTTTTGGGGTAATATGTTGGAGTAAAAACTTATCTCATTCAGTTTACGCACTTAGAAAAATAGACTAAGGCTTTGAAAGAAAAGAGAAAAGAGGAGAAGGAAGAAGAAGACGCAAGAACGCCAAGTTTTAGCTTCGTGAATTTCGTTGAGGGTGATTCCTAACAAGGTTTGTGAGATTATTCGGTGATGAATTATTTCACCCACCTTCCAATTTGATTCATTACAACAATTAGAGTTCAATTGAAAAGAAATCTTGAAACTTTTGAAGTTCTTGTTGATTGAATTGTTATTGATCACTGTTAGTTGTAATTCATATTTCTGGACTGTTTTCCGGTCTAAATCATTAGGTAATAAGTTGTTGCTATAGATGATACATATTTTTATTTGTAGTATATTCATGTAAGTATCCCTTAAAATTCCAATCAAATTCATAATATTTTCTTTGTACTATTTTAAAAACTATGTTAATGATCTATCATGTTTTTAAAATATATTTAAAGCACTTAACTCTGAAAAAATAAAATTTATGGGCTATTTTTTAATATAATAAAAATTAAGTATTCCTTCTAAATTTATATTATTTATAATTTAATTAATTTTTCCATTAATAATTTGGCTCGATTTTAATCAATAAATAATATTTTTAAATTTGTGATCTTGAATTATACACATCTAAAATATTTAAATTTGGTTTTCTTATAGTATTAAATTTCATGTTGAGAACTGAAATTTTCTTTTGTATAGGAAAATAATACTTTTTTAATAGTTTAAAATAAATATATTGTATGTTTGATAAGTAGTTGATCATAACAATTAATATATTATTATAACAAATAAAGTTATTATATACTAAATCATTAAGTTTATATGATAATGTATTACTGTAACTATTTAAATAATATATTAACAAGTAATATTTTTTTATAAATTACTTTTAGTTTAAAAATTATGACATTTAAAACTATCGATGTAACGTGCCGGTATGAATACTATTTAGCAGTTATAATTGAGATATAGAAACGGTTGTAGGAAGCTTCAAAATTAATAAGTCTAAAATGTTGTAACTCCTAGATTAGGCTTAGAGTCTCTGAATTATGAAAATGATAATTGATTTTTTTTTTGAACACTTTAATAAATTCACACGACTAATTTGGATTCCTTTCAGTAGATTTTCCATCCAATAAAAACTAAATGATCGATCTTTAGAGATCATCAATCCCACAACTTTCATTCCTGTTATTGTTGATCAAGCTATCATCCATCTTATATATCACTATCCAGTAAGTGATAAGCTTCATTCTAATTGTTTGCATATTAATTCTTGACTTAAATTTATAATTATAAAAGAGCGTCTTGACGCTTAATCCAACAAACTCATGCTTAAACTCCAAGATTCAGTAGGTGGGACTAATCTTCCAACCTTAGAATCACGACATGTGACAAACCTTTCACATTCTATGGTATTCATACCTAAGTCTCTCTGTGTGTGAGTATACTCATCCAATTAATACAAGAATTATATAATAGTATATTAACTTTACTCTCGAAGCAATAGAATTTACTTTGCTCAAAGGAATATAATTGCATACACACAACTTTCCCACATAGAAAATTCTCATGTTTTCCCTCTAAGTAATGTAGATCACATTTAACCAACCTATCTAGAATTACTAAATTAAACATATATGGTAACATGATTCAAATAACTACTACAACATAATCTTCTAATATTCATCTCAATTCACCCACATCACAAAGTCACAAATTAGGGATATGGGAGTTCATGGATTTTTGGAGGAAATTCAACATCAAAACCATATAAATTCCTCAATTAATACATAATTCAAGTAAATCAATTCATTACATTCATGATTCTCTGACATTAAACTTGCATCAATCAATATCCATACTTTAAGATCCACTTTGAGAAAATAGGGGACATTCATGGATTCCATGAAATTTAAGTCAAACCCTAACTTTTAGTTCTCTAGTTTTGTAGTTAAGAGTTTTGGAAGGATTCTATCGGTAAAGGCTACCCATTGATGAAAATCTATCATACCTTAATGAAGATTCAACGTGAATTTGTTGAGAAAAGCTTGATTCTTCAACCCTAGCTTCTCTTTTGTTCTTCTTTCTTGAAGTTCTTGAGAGAAGATTTTGGGAGAAATTTAGTTATGGATTTTGGGTCTTAAGATTTATGAGATGTAAGGGTTAGTTAATGACTTAAAAATACTTATGTAAGTATATTAAAACAACACAAAATGACTCCACATTAAATGAACTAAAAAGGAAATTACCTAATACTCCATAGCCTTGGCCGAATTGAGGAAGCCTACGGACAAGACCCACGCCAAAGCGCCACGGACCATGAATAGGTCTATGGTGTGTGTTTCAGGTCTTTGGTTCATGGCCTGCAGCTTCTCAACTTCGCCATTGGCCCACAGTACCCAACCACAGGGCGTGGGTTCACCTACAGGTTGTAGGTGCCATCCGTATATAGCCCTTTTTGGGTAATTTTAGGGTGAAAATTTACGGTCTCAAGGACCCTTGGTTGGTACTTGGGGAGTCGTACCTTGATTCTTAACCCCTAATCCCCTCATTCTAAGTATAGGAATCCATTTTACAAATCTAAACCACAGACCAAACTCTAAAACTCTCATGTAAGGCTTTAGTTTCACCTACTAGTTTTTTTGGGTGTTACATGAAGAAGCCATTGAAGGATACAAAAATCAACTACACTTGTTCAGGAATACATATTTTGGTCACTTCAATATTTTCTATGGCTAATTGAAGTTTCTCGTTATTCTGCTTATATGGTACGCCTCTTTTCTTGACGATCTCAGCAGCCGCACCAACCTCTTTTCAAAGGTAAATTCTCAAGACCTCTATTAAGTTTGTAGATTTCTTCAATGTTCATGTCCCTGTTTTTCGAGGTCTTCTTCTTCCTTGGATGATTAGTTGTGCCGGTAATTTTGCTACATCTTTTTAAAATTCTTCCTTGAGGGACATGTCTAAGTGTTTGATACTCATCGAGAAAGTGAACAGGATGACGAGTATTTCTACTAGTGGTCAATGAGGGAAAGTCTTCTCTATTCCTATTGAGGGAAAACCCTTTGTTATTCCTATAGTTTTTGTTACTCTTTCATTTTTTATTGATTCTAGTCGGTGGTTTTTCTCTCCCAAGAAGGTACTCAGAGCTATTGTAATGTTGATTCACCTTATGAATCCTCTTCTCCCTCTCTAAAATTTCACAAACTGTGGGGTGATATTAGGACTAGGCGGCTGGTTGATCATATAGCCAGTAAATTATGGATATCTACAAGATATTTTAGGAGTATGAGGATCCAAAATTAGACGACGTTTGTTGTTACGATTGTAAAAGGAAGTCTTATTAACTTCAATCTTCTTTACCATTCTTCTAACATCAACTAGTTTGCCTTCTAACATACTCCTGACATTTCTAATCACAACTATTGACTTTAACTCATTAAGAATTATTGTAACCACCTTTGCACCACTACATCTACCGACTTCCCTCAATTCTACACCACCTTCGGGCACATCTCCTAAATTAATAATGAAATGATTCTGATTAAAGTATTACCTTTACTGGCTACTCTGCATCTAGGGTTTACGAATCCTTGGTGATATTTGTCAAATGGCTGTAGAAGCATCTTTCTTCATGGTTTTATGGTTTCTCCGGATGTAAACTTTCCCATAGAATCTGTCTTTCTTATGAATCTATCTAAAATGTAACCTGGCAAAAAAAAAACATAAACCCCGATTTCGGAACTTAGGATTTCCAAGAAAAGAAATCGAATATAGTTTAGCGAAGTAGAATGACAATTTAAAACTTAAAAGATAAAAGAAAATCATATAGATTACTTCCATCCATCGGAGAAGATGATCGGAAATGAAACTTACAACAAAAAGAAGAGAAGAAGCAGAAGTTATCAGAGATGATTGATGTTGGTTTTGAGAAGATGATCGGAGAATAAATG
This sequence comes from Solanum peruvianum, assembly GCA_027705065.1. Lineage (NCBI taxonomy): Eukaryota > Viridiplantae > Streptophyta > Magnoliopsida > Solanales > Solanaceae > Solanum > Solanum peruvianum. The sequence continues at coordinate 17,913,322 of JAKWJD010001757.1, read as the reverse complement.
GAAGTAATCAGAAATTATCGACAATAGTTATGCGCTTGTATAAGTCCTCAAAGAGGTCAAGTATGCCATGTTACTTCTAGGGGGTGCTCCCCCATCGTGACAAACATTGTATTAGAGCATGAGGTTTATGAAAGTGGTTTTAGGTTCCAAGAGTCTTGTATTACCATGTCTAGTAGACTCTCGTTCATCGGTTCTGAGTCGCGACACATCTATGGGCGAAAGTCTATAGGACGATAGAGTTTCCCTTCTTCATCATTCTCATGTCGTGGTATAGAACATAACTCTATAAGATCTCTCTCTTATGTTTTCTAGTCGGGTGGTCTTTTAAATGTCATTGCTTGGATGAGATGGTATCTCTATGCTTGAGGAAGAAAAGTTGAGTTTTGATATTTATCTTGGTTTTATGGTTTGATGAGTATGTGTGAAGGTGAACTTTGTTTTTTGTTGATATGATGTCCTTTTTGGCTATATAGGAGATCTATGTGAAATGGCATGTTATGTTGAGAAATGTATGAAATCATATGGTTAAAGCATGTTGGAGGTAGTTATGGCTAAAATGAGTCTCTTTTTGAAATGGTGTGTTGCTTTATGGTTTTGTATGATGATAGTTCTATGATGTGGGTTAGACTTGAAATGCTTTAAGAAGTGTGTTAAAATGGCCAAAAATGCATGTTGCCTATATATATGTTTAATGGTTCAAATATTACCCTTTTGTATATGTGTGGTTCTTCATAGTTTCCTTGTTGGGATAAGAGTCTTTCGTATTGGCTTGATCCTAGAAGTGAGGGTAGCATGCTTATCTTTTTAGGGTGATGATGTGGATATGATTGACCTAGAAGTTACCTTACTATAAAGTTGAAGGAAAAGAAAGAGTCTTTACCGCTAAGTCTTCTCTATTGTTTCCCCTAAGGTTGTCATGACCTTTGGTGTCTATTGTATAGTGGAGACCTTATGTGGCTGGGTAGTGATACGCTCAAACTTAAATCTCAAATAAGAAGTATAGCGGTCGTATTAAGTAAAGAACCCAACTAATGAGGTTAGGATCGTTCCCACGACGAAAATAGTTCAGACTTAACTTCAATCTATTATTAATACTATTTAGTCAATTTTTGTCCTTGAAAAACAAAGACAATAAAGGGGGGGGGGGGGGGTTACTTCTAAATGAATAAAAATAACTAGCTAAATTAAAGGAGACAACTAACGATTCAAATGTTGGAGTTTAATCAATTAACAGACGTAACTAGGGTTTACGTGTTCCCCACAGGTTCCTAACTTGATAATTCTAACTATAAAAATTCTTTACAAGTATATTGCATGCAAAGTGATAAGTTATGTATTTCTAAATCCTTGGTTCGGCATCTAGAAAATTTCACTCCGCACCTTGGTCCGACTACGTGTGTTGCTATACTAACCCTTACCTTTACCTCATATTAAACATCGTATTCGATATTTGACTAAGTTATTACCTCGTACCAATCAATACTAGCCTATTAGATAGTATACACTACATCTATGTTGATAATTCTTTTCCTATTATCTACCTCCTTGGTCCGGCAGTAGCATTAAGGCGAGTTCTAACGTTGGCCATCGTTAAAAAGACTTCGAAGCGAAAGAATTATCAATACATGCAAGACACTATTCTAGAATTGCTATTTTAGTTAGATTTTATCACATAATCACACTATTCAAATATGTAATATAAGAATTCATCCACTTACTTCAATGAGAAAGAATAAAATCCAGAAATTCACTTGATTAATCAACAAAATCACCAACAACCAATTACTGAAATTAATCGAAGACTAAAGATTCTCCAAAAGTGTAATAATAATCACAAAGTGTAATCCACAAAAGAAGCTAAAATAACCAAGAGTCTAACTATAAGAGAGTCTAATCACCAAAGAGTCTAACCCCAAAAACGAGGTTTTTCTAACTATTTATAAAAAAATAAAAACCTAATCAAAGAAGGACTCTATTTGCTGAAAATCTTTCAAAACGCGGCTGGGTCGACGTAACTCGCGAGGGGCCGTAGTGGTCTCTACGGGCCGTCATGGACTCTGTCGTCCAATACTTTGCAAATTCTTCTGTTGCTCTCTTCATTATCCTTGACGGCAGGTATGACGGATCATCACAGGCACAACGGTCCTTCAAGAATCTCCGTTCCATAACACTTGAACTCTTGGAATTTGGGTACTGGGACTACTTCTCTGATCTTCATGATGAACCAGCAGGACGGACCGTCATGGCTACGACGGTCCGTCATGCACTCCGTAACCCCACACTTGGTCATACTTCCCCATCTTCCTTCAGCAGCTTCACTACGATGCCACCTACGGAATGTCATGGGCACGACGGACCGTCACAAGTTCCATAGGTGGTACTTTTCTGCATTTCTTGCTCAAAAACCTTCGCGTTCATCTTTTAGACAGATTTGCTGCAAATAAAGAGAATCTTACATAAAAATTAATATAAAAAGACTTTTGGACACACACTAAACTTAAGGAAAAAGAATTAAAAATACCATGAAACCACGGCATATCAGGTAGCACGACCTAATTTGTGTGTTATGGATTTCCTTTGGGTGTTAGGCGTAGACGGATGGTTATGATTGAGTTAGTAGGCTCCTTGATGTGAGATTTGGAGTGAAAACCTCAATGATGTTAAATCTTTTTGAGTGAAGAGTATGAAAGGTTGGTTTTGACTTGTCTTGACCTTGGTGTTTAAAGGGAAGAGGTGAATAGGCATACCATAAGTGGGGGATAGTTTGCCTAGATAGTAAGATTTTAAATGCCTTTGATGTCCCTATGTTAAGTTATTGTAAATTCTTTTTAGGGTGGTAATCATTATTAGGTGATGGTGATGAAGGTAGATAAGTTTAGATCCTCTTAAGGTTGGGGTAAGTTTCTTTTAATTGGGTTTACCCTAAGTGGGGGATGGTGATGGGAGTAGTAAGATTGTAGACATTTCTATCTTGTATTTTTGTTCTTACTTGAGCTTGAAACTAATGAGTTCCTAGAAGCTTGTTCATGATAGGAGTCTTGCATTGAAGTATGAGTTGCATGATCTCCCTATGTTTTGTATGTCTTAATTGACTCTATGTTAAGCATGTTTTGAAGATTATAAAGTGCATGAAAAAGGAATTTTGATCAAATTCATGTTTTCTCATGTTGATTGTGCATCTTGATATGCTAGTTGTGCATCTAACTTCATGAGATAATGTAAGAAACATGATTGTAGTCACTTTTGATGTGTAAGGTTTAGCCTTATAACGAGAAATTGAGCCTCTTTAAAAAATGGAAAATGTTGAGTCTATTGAAAATTGTATGGTTTTTATGTTTTGAAAGCATGATTGTAGTACGCTCATTCTTGAAAAGTGAAGACGTGTTTAGCCATTGTTCTTGTGTGTACCTATAAATTGTATGATTTTCCCTAAATGAAGCATGTTTATGAAAGCTAGTGTTATGCTAATCCACAAAAGAAGCTAAAATAACCAAGATTCTAACTATAAGAGAGTCTAATCACCAAAGATTCTAACCCCCAAAACGAGGTTTTTCGAACTATTTATAAAAAAACAAAAACCTAATAAAAAAGAACTCTATTTGCTGAAAATATGTCAAAACGCGGCTGGGTCGACGGACCTCGTGACGGGTCGTCGTGGTCACGACGGGCCGTCATGGACTCCGTCGTCCCATACTTTGTAAATTCTTCTGCTGCTCTCTTCATTATCCTTGATGGCAGGTATGAGGGATCGTCACAGGCACAATGGTCCGTCGAGGGTCTCCATTCCATAACACTTGAACTCTTGAATTTGGGTACTGGGACTACTTCTCTGATCCTCATGACGAACCAGTAGGTCGGACCTCCATGGCTACAACGGTCTGTCACGCACTCTGTAACACCACACTTAGTCAGACTTCCTTCAGCAGCTTCACTACAATGCCACCTACGGACCGTCATGGGCACGACGGACCGTCACAAGCTCCGTAGGTTGTACTTTTCTGCATTTCTTGCTCAAAAACCTCTGCGTTCATCTTTTAGACAGATTTCCTGCAAATAAAGAGAAACTTACATAAAAATTAATACAAAAAGGCTTTTGGACACACACTAAACTTAAGTAAAAAGCATAAAAAATACTGTGAAACCACGGTATATCAAAACCCACAACTTAAATTTGTTGTTTGTCCTCAAGCGACGCACTATGACTCAATACAAAATCTTTGTACAATAGTATCCATGTTTTATTCGCAATCATTTGGCTATCAATCCCGATTAGTCTCATCATATTTATGCATGCTATCACTATTAGGCTTGAATTATGTTGAATCAGACCATGACAGACTACCAGGCACTAACACCTATCCTCTTCAATTTCTCACCGAGGTGCTAATATTTTCGGTATTGCAACTAAAGTCCACACTTCAAAACAATATCCTCATTTTTCACACAATGATTTTAGTTTGAGTATAAGTATTATTTTACAAAACTCAATCTCAGAATAAATTCACAACTCATTCATACATATTGCCATAAGCTTGCCCTTATTTTCAGTGCTTTAAGTTCTCTATACAACTTTTAGGATCACGATTGGTCTCTCTTAGCTTGTAACATAGGCTCAGGTTCAGGTAGGGTATATTTAGGTATACTTTAATGACTTTTTTTCCCTTTTTGACATATCGGCTAAACATACCACTTTTTATCATTTTATTTCGCCCAGTTTCTCATATTCTTTCACCTTGCTATTTTCCCTTCTTTCTTTATTTGTGTAAGTGACTCTCTTCTTTTCTTACTTGTATTTATTGTATATTTTTTATTTCACTTTTCTTTCAACTGATTCTTGAGTCACTTTACTTTTGTTCTTTCACTCTCTTTTTTCTTTCAACCCCACTTTCCAGAGCATTCCTCATAATAACCAACTTCAACTCATGATTTTACCATGACTCAAAATACACAATACCCAAAGTTGAGTCAGGGCCATAAAAAGGTTGTTTACTGCATTAGCCACCCTCAACTTATGCTTTTGGCATAAGCTGAGGTGCACATGTCCAAGGAGGGACCAGGGCCAACACATTATTCCCATAAAAGATCAGTTGGGGTGAAAAAGAAAGGTCTAGTTGAAGCTCAAATCATTTGGATCAAAGAAGGATTAATTTCATTTGTTTTTTTTACTTAGGCTAAAAATGGGCTATATTGAACAAGGGCTTATGATCATTTCCTAATTGTCTATTACAGCTTACTTTTAGCATGACTAACTTAACAAGATCTAGCTCAGTACAAATAGTAGACTATTCAAATCTTCCTCACACTCACTTGAAATCTCATTACTCTACAAGATTATCAGACACCTAGTTTGAATTTTAGACTTAGGGTCATGCAGTGGTGTATCTCTATGTCATGCTTAGACCACAGATTTATCAATTACTATGCCTAGTCATGCATCATTTTAATTTAATCAGGATATCATTTTAGCCATCATGCTTTAGAGTTAAACTATGTACACAACATATAGACATGCCGGTTCAATAGTAAAAATAATCACTCTTGGGGAAAAGGAACACAGGCAAGAAAACCCCAAAAGAGGATAGTGAATTGGGCTACTCATACTTCACCCTAGCACTCACTTTCCATTGACCCCACCCCCAACAAAAAGACATGCAATTGTCCCCAATGCATAAAAATGTTGAAATACGAGAGTGGTAGCTGAAGCAAACCTGGGGCGCAAAGCACCAACGATCAGCAAGCTGGTGGGTTCGGTTCCCCAAAACACATTACCTCTCTAATCTGGACACCCTCAGTAGTTTCCTCATCAGAAATAGCACTATTAGCAGTGCCTCCCGCTATCTCCACATTTCTGGAGGTAGATGCCCCAGCAGCTAACTCTACAACCCTCATCCGACGCGCCTCCTCATCAGCAAGCGAGGCTTTCCTAGCAGCCTCTATCTCACGACGCTCCTTCTTCCGTGCTCTAGCCTCATCCTCCTCGCTACCCCAACACTTCTTGTCATGCTCTCGAGGGGGAGGTTGTGGAATCTCAGAAGTGGCGTATAAGGCCTCCATCACTGTGTCCTCAACAGGCTCTGCAGAAGGGGCCTCAGACTCAGGCACCCTAACCTCTAAGATCATATCGATGTCTGCGCGAAGACTCTCAACCGCAGCCTGAAGGGTCAACACATCCACCTGAGGGGCTGTCCAGGCTAGCACCTGCAACTCAAAGCGTCCAAGCGCTGATGAACCTCAGTGATCTTCCGATCTGAGTGGTGGACCATTCTCCGCTACAAGCGCTCTTCTTCCTCAACAATAGACCTTTGCATCCAAGGCTGGATGTGATGAAGAAGTGTAGCCGTCTGTGCCTCTAGTTTCTGGACCCTAGCCAGCGGGACCAGAGCGGGGAAAGGGGCTGAGCGAGAGAGCTCGGGGCAGTTCTACTACCCGGGATAGACTCAACCAGGGTAGTGTTAGTGGAAGCAGCTTGCGTATCCGTGCGAGCCTGTTCTGTCGTAGCAGCCATATTGTCACCAAGTGGAGGCAACTCTGGACGGGGCCCTCTGCGTGGAACCAACTCATTGGCCTCATCCCTGATGAGGCCGATATCAACAGTGCCCAGCGAGGTCTTGAGTTGATCAATATGCTAGATGGGCACACCTGCAGACCTGCATAAAGAAAATATCATGCACGGGAAAGTGTAAGTAGTTGTGACCTTAAAATCCCTCTCGTGCATGACCGCCTGTAGAAGCCAAGCAAAGTCCACCTCAAGAACTTCGCCGCCATCAGTACTGCACGATCCCATGTGAGGCTGTGGCGGACAATAAACCATAAGAACTTCGCCGTGAAGGTTAGGTTAGCATTCTTGATGGATCCCTTCGACTCGTTTATCGAGTAAGCACCTTCTCCATCAACAGACAAGTGCAGGGCCATCCACCTCTTGGTGGTCTCTCTCAGCAATGGCTCTTGCAAGAATTGGCCATCTTTGACAATTTGCCACCGTAGTCAAACTCGGTGGTGATAGGGGTCCGGTTGGCATCAACATCCTTGCCGTATAGATACCGCTGGATGGCAGACAAGGAGATATCAACCTGAATGCCACGTACTCGGACATGCTCCAGTGGGGCCTGTTTGGCGGGGGCAGCCCGCCTATCAATTTGTTATCTGAGAGTAACCACGTAGGAGGCGTAGAACTCTCGAACAAACTCTTCACTATAACGGCCCAACGAACGCGCTTTCCACTCCAGTTGATGTTTGGTGAAGAGATTGTGGATCTCTGGCATAATCGGGAGACTTCTCGTAAGGACCCGCCTCTCCAATGTAAGGGTCTGTGTCATGACTCCTTTGTCATTAAGAAATATTGCGTATGAATAAACTTTATACTAATCGTCGACACACCACTGATTGGGTTGGTCGGCAACCGGGGTGAGAGCATGAGTCAGTGAAATGTGGATTCAGAACTGTCAGCCGCATCAGACGTGGCAGACTGTGCAGTTGTGGCGGGTGCAGGGACTTCTGCAGACCCGGAGGCTTCCTCTGACCACCAAACTCCGAAGGATCCTGACGCTCCTTCTTCATGACTAGCTGACCCAGAAGGTGTGCCGGTCAGTGTGCGCTCCTTATCAGACTGGGAGGCAGTGACTACGCCGGATGCCACCTTTTTGGGCGTAGCTCTGGTCGCACGTGCAGCTCGTGATGGAGTGGCAGTGCCTTGGGGCACGTACTCGGGATCATGCTCATCATCAGAGCCTATAACCAGTCAGGCAGATGGGGCGATAGACTTTTAACGCCCATGTGCGTAAACTCGATCTTGTTTTGGTGCCAATGTAAAGGTCCGTGTCATGACTCCTTTGTCATTCAGAAACATTGCGTATGAATAAACTTTATACTAATCGTCGACACACCACTGATTGGGTTGGTCGACAACCGGGGTGAGAGCATGAGTCAGTGAAGTGTGGATTCAGAACTGTCAGCCGCATCAAACATGGCAGACTGTGCAGTTGTGGCGGGTGCAGGGACTTCTGCAGACCCGGAGGCTTCCTCTGACCACCAAACTCCGAAGGATCCTGACGCTCCTTCTTCATGAATAGCTGACCCAGAAGGTGTGCCGGTCAGTGTGCGCTCCTCATCAGACTCGGAGGCAGTAACTACGCCGGATGCCACGTTTTTGGGCGTAGCTCTGGTTGCACGTGCAGCTCGTGATGGAGTGGCAGTGCCTTGGGGCACGTACTCGGGATCATGCTCATCATCAGAGCCTATAACCAGTCAGGCAGTTGGGGCGATAGACTTTTAACGCCCATGTGCGTAAACTCGATCTTGTTTTGGTGCCATTAGAGATAGTACCTGTAAAGAATCAATATTAGTACTAGAAGGACCAAACAAGACAAGCAAAAACGACACAAAAAAAATAAAAGAGAAAAGTTGTAATGATATCTCTGTAGTAAGAATGAAACAAAATGGGCTAGGTGACGACTCATCATGAGTTTAACGGACCGTCATGGGGTCTGTCATGTCTTACTTCAACTATGTTTATGTGAAGACCCTTTAAGGAAAGTCTCTGATAGTTATGACGGATAAGCAGGATGGACCGTCGTGATAATGAACGATCCGTCGTCGATGTTCGTCGTGGGGCACTTAGAAAAAGTATAGAGATCCTTAGGAGAGGGGTCTCATACCGTCATGACGATTGTAAAGGACGAACCATCAAGGGTACGACGCTCCATCGTAGATGTCCGTTAGTGGACACTTAGAAAAAAAATGGAGATCCTTAGGACAAGGGTCTCTGTCCGTCATGCCGGTTGTGAAGGACGGTCCATCGTGGTAATGACGGTCCTTCGTAGATGTCCATTATACGATACTTAGAAAAAGTTGGAGACCCTTAGGACAAGGGTCTCTCATAACCATGACGGTTGTGCAGGATGGACCATCGGGTTAATGACGGACCATCTTAGATGTCCGTTACAGGACAATTAGAAAAAGTTGGAGACCCTTAAGACAAGGGTCTCTGACAACCATGATGGTTGTGCAGGACGGACTGTCGTGGGAATGATGCTCTATTATAGATGTCCGTCAGTGGACACTTGGAAATAAATAGAGACCCTTAGGACAAGGGTCTCCGACAACCATGACGGTTGTGCAAGACAGACCGTCAGGATAATGACGGTTGTGCAAGACAGACCATCAGGATAATGACGGTCCGTCTTAGACGTCCGTTAGAGGACACTTAGAAAAAGTTGGAGACCCTTAGTAGAAGGGTCTCTGACAATCATGACGGTTGTGCAGGACGGACCGGCGTGGGAATGACAGTCCATCGCATGTGTCTGTTGGTGGAAACTTAGAGAAAATGAATAGTAGGGTGTTGGAATACACCCTATGACGGTCCGTCGTGGGTACGACAGTCCGTCTTTGGGGTATCGTTCTGTCATTCAGTGATAGAACTGAGGATGCCACAATCATTCCTTGTGACTCAAATGGAATACTTAGTGTTAACCTACATGTTTCTAACCCAAAGACCTAGCAAACTACCAATGCTAAAGCACCTATTTCTCGAGTTTTAACAAGGCAATTCGATGATTCTCAACCTAGGTCAGACAAAATTGGATTAAAGAATGAAGACCCACCAAAAATAAATGGGCGAATACTAACTAAAAAAACAAAAAAAATGCAATGTAAATGGGTAGAGATTAGAGACACATACCTAAGAAGAGGAGAAAAACAATCAAATGAGGAACTTGGTTATCAAGAGCAGAACCAGAGCAGCAGACTCCGACCAGTAGAAAGGAGATTTCCGGAAATGGGGGCTTTAAAATGTTTACAATTTTTGTAAAAATACCCCAGCCTGGTCGGATCGGGTATGCTGGTTAATGACGCAGCGAGTCCCCTATGACGGTCCGTCGCAGATGCGATGGTTCATCATGGTTCCATCGTGTGTGCCCTAATTTTGAAAGTTAATGAAAGACATACCTGGCACGATGGATTCATGCAACGGTCCGTCGCATGCGTGATGGTCCGTCGATGTATCCGTCAATGACTGTTGCAGAGAGATTTTCTGCAGAATTTCATGGTGATGTGCCTATAAATTTTAAACCCATTAGTAAAAAATGCTACCAATACTAGAACTAAAACTATAAGTATTGGGTTGTCTCCCAACCAGCGCCTGATTTAACGTCGCGGCACGACTGAAGACACTTGATTACCTAGACTTCATCAAGATGGTATGCCTTGATCACTTAATTCGTTGATTCAGCATGTACCAAATAGATTTTTATTCATTTTCCATTCACCTTAAACCGCACATCTTTGTTTTCCAACTCAACAGCTCCATGAGGGAATAGTTGGGTAACCAAGTAAGGGCCAGTCCATTTGGACTTGAGCTTTCCCGGAAACAAGCGCGACCTAGAATTGTATAAAAGTACAAAATCCCAAACCATAAACTCTCATTTTTCAATTTTTAGGTCATGGTAGTTCTTCATGTTTTGTTTGTAGGATAGAGCAGATACGCATTGGAGCTCACCACTCTGCCTCATGGACCTACAAATGATGAAGGTCGCTTCTTCATTGTTCAACCAAAATTTCATCAGCCCATTTTCCATATCTACTAAGGCTCTACCCGTAGCAAGGAATAGCCTCCCAAGAATAATAGGCACTTTAAAATTGACTTCACAATCAAGAATAACAAAATCTGCTGGAAATATGAATGACTCCATTTTTACTAGAACATCATGGAGTATCCTTATAGGACTTTTTACTGTTCGATTGGCCATCAGTAGCCGCATCGCAGTGGGCTTTGGATCACCCAAACCCAACTTCTTTTAAATTGAGAGGGGCATGAGATTTATGATTGCCCCCAGATCACATAATGCTTTTGCAAAATGTAATGACCCGACTGTAGAAGGAATAGTGAACGCACCCGGATCGTCTTTCTTTCGTAGCAATAGCACTACAATGTTGCATTCTATCATCATCCTCAAAAGTGACCGATCTTTTCTTTGTAACCAGATCTTTCATAAACTTGGCATATCCGGGAATTTGTTCTAGAGCTTCTACCAAAGAGACATTGAGGGAAAGTTGCTTCAACATTGTTATAAAACGCTGATAATTACCATCCTCAGTCTTTTTCATAAATCTTTGAGGAAAGGGGGGGGTTCTAGGCATTGGAGTTACCTTTGTAGTCACTTGAGCATCTTTTCCAGTGTTATCTTCTACTTCACCACTAACCTCTACCACTTTATCATTATATTTTATCACATTTACCTCATTAGACGGCATAGGTGGGTCAATGGTTTGCTTACCACCACGAGTAGTGATTGCCATACAATGTCCATCATTTTTCAGATTTTGGACAGTGTTGCTAGGAAAAGTGCCCGGTTGCCGTGTTTTCAGAGTCGCAGATAATTTAGTCCATTTGCAACTCAAGCTGCTTAATCTATATTGCATGTGTATCAATTTTTTGCCCAATACCCGCTAAATCACTCCTAACTCTTTAATGTGCTCATCACTAGCATCGAACCTCCTCATCATTTTGTGCACCATATCCTCAACTAGCACCATAATATCTCCACAACCCCTAAGAGTAACTTCACGATTTTGAGGAGGGACATAGGGCCCCTTCCTATAATTTCTGTTACCATAGTTACCCCTGTTAAAGTTGTTTTCACGGTTGTTATTTCTATCTCGAACATAATGACCCTCACGGTTATAGTTACTATAGATCGACCTTGGTTTCTTTCACCTTGGCGCCAATTCTCCTTATATGAGACTTGGTCAGTCGGTCGAAAACCCCCTGCTGCTCATTTACCACATAGGAATTCTCCACATAATAGCATTCATCATTTGGTGGTGGTGATTTAGACAAGTAGTTAACTGCATTTATCTTTTCTGCACCCCAGTGACATGTTTTAATACCAACCCAAGCTCAATTCTCATCTGAGCCATCTGTTCACGATCTCATCTGTGGCTGGGTTGTGAGTGGATTGCACTGCGAAGGTATTTCTCCCAATATCTGACTTCCTAGTACTCCAATTTTTATTATTCTGGGAGATTTTCTCTAACTTTTCGGCAACCTCGGTATAAGGACACTCCCCATAAGAACCACCAGCTATAATATCCAATACTGCTTTATTATTATCATCTTGTCCCCGATAGAAGTATTCCTTCAGTAACTCATCATCTATGCAGTGATTGGGGAGACTTCTCAAAAATGAAGTGAATCTATCCCAAGAACTACTTACTGACTCTCCTGGTAGTGACACAAAGTTGTTTACTCTGTTTTTATGATTTAGTTTCTTGGAGACCGGGTAGTAACGTGCTAAGAAAGCATCCCTTAGTTGGTTCCAAGTAAAAATTGAGTTATAAGGGAGCTCAGTTTACAAAATAGCAGCCTCTCTCATCAGTGAGAGAGGAAATACTCTTAGCCCTATTATATCCAAATCCAAATCAGGCCTCCCTAAAAAACTTGTACACACTGCCCTTACCTTAGCTATGTGGGCATGTGGTTCCTCATATGTTAGCCCTAAAAACAAACCTCTAGCAGTGAGAATTTGCATCAAATTACCAGTTACCACAACGGTGTGGCCTTGTGGTAGAGGGGGAACGACAAGTGGCCCATCAGAGTCTGCAATATTATCATAGTCTCTGTAGTATTCTTGAGGACGTGGAGCTGGATTTTGTCCCCTTTGTTTATTTTCACCCGGATCATCGGGTAATAGCTAACCATGAACATCAACTGGGGCTAGGATGTTCTGGTTTGGATCATCATTGTTAATACCCAAGTTTCGATTCATATTGCTTTGTGTACGCTCTAATTCGTGATCGTAGGGAAACAAGGGTTCTCTTCCTCTTTGTGTATTTGGCATACAAGGAAGATAGTTCTGCAAGAATCAAAAACAATAAAAAAAATAAAAATTGAGAAAATATTGACTAAACATTAGTAATAAGTTTAAGTTAATCTAAAAGCTACTATCCCCGGAAGCGGCGCCAAAATTTGATACGCTCAAACTTACTTCTCAAATAAGAAGTAAAGCTGTCGTATCAAGTAAACAACCGAACTAATGAGGGTGGGATCATTCCCACGAGGAAAACAGTTCAGACTTAACTTTGATCTAGTATTACTATTATTTAGTCAATTATTTCCTTAGAAAACAAAAGACAATAAAAGGGGGGTTTTTTTTATTTCTAAATTAATGAAAATAACTAAATAATTAAAGTAAACAACTAACAGATTCAAATCTTGGAGTTTAATCAATTAATAAAAGTAACTACGGTTTAAGTGTTCCCCACATGTTCCTTATTTGATAATTCTAACTATAACAATTCTTTCCTAGTATCTTTCATGCAAAGTGATAAGTTATGTTCTAAATCCTTGGTGCGGCATCTAGAAAATTTCACTCTGCACCTTGGTCCGGCTACGTATGTTGCTATACTAACCCTTACCTTTACCTCATATTAAGCATTATATTCGATATTTGACTAAGTTATTACCTCGTACCAATCAACACTAGCCTATTAGATTGTATACAATAAATCTATGTTGATAATTGTTTTCCTATTATCTACCTCCTTGGTCCAGCAAGTAGCATTAAGGTGAGTTCTAACGTTGGTCATCCGTTAAAAAGCCTTATAAATGAAAGAATTATCAATACATGCAAGACACTAATCTGGAATTGTTATTTTAGTTAGATTTTACCTCATTATTTACCCATGTTCCCACAACCCTAATTATGGAGTTTAGTTACCCATAGTCATAATCACAATATTCATATATTTAATATAAGAATTTATGCACTTACTTTGATGAGAAAGAAAAAATCCAGAAATTCACTTGATTAATCAATAAAATCACCAACAATCAATTCCAGAAAAAGTGTAACAATCAAAAACTCTAATATCAAAGAGTCTAACCAACAAAGAGACTATTATCAAAAAGTCTAACAACCAAAAATCTAACCCCAAAAACGAGGTTTTTTGAACTATTTATAATAAAAACAAAACCTAATAAAATAAGGACTCTAATTACTGAAAATCTGTCAAAACGCGGCTGGGTCGATGGACCTCGTGACGGACCGTTGTGGTCACGATGGGCCGTCATGGCCTCCGTCATCCCATTTTCACAAATTTTTATTCTCCTGTTTCATTACCCTCAACGGCAGGTATGATGGTCCGTCGAGGGTCTCCGTTCCATAATACTTAAACTTCTTGGAAATTGGGTACTGGACTACTCTCTGATCATTGCGATGAACCAGCAGGACGGACCGTCGTAGCTATGACGGTCCGTCATGGACTTCTATAATCCCACACTTAGGTCATACTTCCCCATCTCCCTTCAGCAGCTTCTCTACGATGCCTCCTACATACCTTCACAAGCGCGACAGACCGTCATAAGCTCCGTAGGTTGTAACTTTTCTACATTTCTTGCTCAAAAACTTCCACGTTCATCTTTGGACAAATTTCCTTCAAATAAGGAGAAACTTACATAAAAATCAATACAAAAAGGCTTTTGGACACACATTAAACTTAAGGAAAAAACATTAAAAATATCGTGAAACCACAGTATATCAGTGACGGACATTGGTACGAGTACGGTATTATAAAACGAAAAGTTTCTATTATAGAATGTAGGTTGTAATTTGAGAATGCCAAGGCATATGTGAATTAGCTTATATATTATTGACTTGAAATCCTTGTGTGATTGTCTTTTCTTGATTATGCCCGTATAGTTGTGATAATTGAGCTATTTATGCATTATGTTGGTACTTGACTGATTGAAGTGCGTCATCATCCCCTTATTTGAAATAATATTGTGTACATGCATTGACATGAGATTGAGTATAAGTTGGGCACATGGAGATCGTCCGTGCTGGGGACGGTGAGATGTTAAGCTTGAAATTTAGGTACGTAGAGACCATATATGCGGAATTCTTTTGATTTTATGGAAGTGCATTGAGATCCTCCGCACAGATACGTGGAGATCGTCTGGGGTGGTATAAGGATCTTGCGAGTCCCCATGGGTCATGAACTGTCGATGTATTTACGAGGAGTATCATGTATATAAGGTTGAGAGAGTAGTGGGTATTCTGAGACATATTATTTCATGATATCATATTGCATTACATTTCATCACATTATTCATTCTTGATGATTATGTGTTTTATTTGGTGGTTGGAAATTACTTAATGTTTAATTACCTCTATTTGATAAAACTAAACTGGTAAGTGAATTATAGACTTGTGTTACGCCCCATTTTTCATAAAAATGGTTTTGGGCATGACCTAACAACTCTTTTTGGATTTTGAGCTTTTGAAGAGTCTCCACCTAATGAATTAAGGCGCGTTAGGGCACCCATCTAACCTAACTAAGTCTAGCTAAGGTCAATGAGCCAGAGATCAGGGTAAGGGTTCAAATCACCTCGAGGGGAAGGTGTTAGGCATCCCTCGAGGTCCACAAATGTGGGTCTCAGTCGTATCTCATGCAATCTATGATGTGGTTAAAAGTAGCAAATAAGGTCACTTCATTTATTAGTTAATTAAATAGCATGCTCGCTAAGTGATAACAAATATAAAACAATTTAGACTATTTTGTTTTTTTAATTAATTTAAACATGCAAGGCTAGGTGATAGCAATAAATAAACAACTAAGCTCATTTTTATTTATTTTAACATACGAGACTATGTGATAAACAAATCGAACAAATAGTCCATGTTATTATTTTAATTAATATTTAAACATGCGAGTCTAAGTGATAGCAATAAAATATATATACTAAACAATTAATAAAGAGATAAGCGAGAGGATAGAAAAAGGGCAAATAAATAAGCAAACAATTTTATTATTTTATTTTAATCTACCCCAAATAAATATAATTTAAAACAAACAAGTAAAGGGATAAAAGGGGACGGAGAATCTAAGAGACTTTTTGGATAAACACTCACCTTTCTTTTATTTTCCGATTGGTTTCCGTATAGGGACAGACAAAACTAAGGTTTGTCTTTCAAGTCTAAGTCGATGTCATCATCTCCGTAGGGTCAACTACCCCTGCCCAACCACCGCATACATTTCATACCTAAAAAGTGCCTAATCATCTCAACTTGATTGTCCAATAGGCATTGGACTCTTAAAGGGTGGTTTTAGACAATATAGAATATGAGGCCCTCCTAGACACCAAGTCAAACAAACAAGACAAACAGAACGGTCATTTTAGCATGATAGGTCTCAATTTGACGTCTAAATTTTTATTAGACATGCTTGCAAACAACACATATGTCACAACCCAAAAAGAGCCGTGAGTGGCACCTACACTTATCCTCCTATGTGAGCAAACCAACCAATCTAAACCCCAACATTTAGCAATATTTCAACCATAATGAACAAAATACAATGCGGAAGACTCAAAATCTTACTAATATAACCAATAAATAAGTTTCTAAAAGTTTATCAACTATTATCCCCAAAATCTAGAAGTCATCACACCAAGAACATCTATCCTCAAAAATTCTAAATCTAAGAGTATTTAAGAAGCTAACATAAGTAAAAGAAATGGTCCATGTCCGAACTTCAAGACATCAAGACGTGAAGGAGAGAATCCAGTCCGAGCTAGGAACAATAGCTCACCCTAAAATCTGACGTGATGAAGACTTGCTAGAGTTGAGGGCGAGTCGAAGTCGATGGCACGTTTGCTGCACTCCACAAATAACAAAGAGAAAAATACAAGTAGGGGTCAGTACAAGGAACACGTACTGAGTAGGTATCGTCGGCCAACTCAAAATAGAAAGCAATATATATAGAATAATAATATAAAATCGACTACCATACTCAACAAGTGACAACAACAAGTACAAGAACCATTGGCCACAACACAAAGCACACCTATGAGGACTCAAGCCTCCACACCATACTCATTTGGGAAATAGGTTCTTTAAATTTGAGTATATTAACATAATTCAAGATTCATTCTCTTTATTCTTCTTGTGTCGGTACGTGACACTCTGATCCCCTACTAATACGTGTCGGAACGTGACACTCCGATCCCCTAATACTATGTGTTGGTACGTGACACTCCGATCCCCTAATACTACATGTCGGTACGTGACACCCGATCCCCTAATACTACGTGTCGGTACGTGACACCCGATCCCCTAATCTCATTATTTTAGTTCATGAAGCCTCCTTCTATGTCAAGGTATCATCATTAATTGAGAGAATTTAAGGTTTAAGATTCAACAGCCTCATCATTCTAATCCATCACAATTACATAAAACACATCATGCAACCACACAGTTAAGCATATAGAAGACTTTACAATACCACCCAATACATATCAATCGCTATTTAGAGTTTACTATGAAATAGCATAAACCATAACCTACCTCCACCAAAGAATCGTGATCAAGCAAGCTACTTCCCCAATGTCTTTGCTTTCTTCTTCGTCCTCTCTCTTTTCTCGCTCGTTCTCCCTCTCTGTGTTCTTTTTATTTTTCCTTCTCCAGATTCTTTTTCTTTTACCCTAATTATCATATAATTCATTATGATAAAAGTAACCCATTATTTATTTTAAGGTTATCTCCTTTAACCCCCAAGTAAGTACATTATTAAACTTACCCCACTAATTTCATAATTATGGTCATGAATAGTCTAAACACCCCTTAAAAACTTTTAGCAGAAATCCGACCCAGTCGGGGTTACGCAGCTCGTGACGACCCGTCATACCTGCGACGGTCCGTCCTGCAGGTCTGTCACAAGATTCAGAGTTTCAAATTCAGTAAAAAGGTTTGTGACGGCCCGTCGTATCTACGATGGTCCGTGTTGCAGTTCCGTCGTGAAGTTCAGAGAGTTGATCCCAGCAACCAGATTTTCGAGTTTAAGTGTTTTGGAACGAAGATCCTCGACGAATTGTTGTGCTTATGACGGTTCGTCATATCTGTCATCGAGGGTGATGAGAAGAGCAGCAGGAGAATTACACAAGTGTGGGACAACGGAGTCCGTCACGGTCCGTCGTGACCATGACGGTCCGTCGACCCCGTCAGTTTTATATCAAAAGTAATTCTACTGCTCGAAACAACTAAACAGGTCATTACAATAGATACCAATTTACCCATCGTTCATCCTCGAACGATAACAAGAGGAAAAACAAGGGCGAGAAAGAGTACCTGAATCTGTAAAAAGGTTTGGGTATTTTTCTTGCATATCAGGCCCCTTCTCCCAAGTGGACTCTTCAACTGGCCGATTCTTCCATTGAACCTTGATGGATGCAATCTCCCTTGATCTCAACTTGCGGATTTCTCTATCTACAATAGCAACAGGCTCTTCCTCATAAGACAAATTCTCATCAAGAAGAACTGAATCCCAACGAATAATGTAGTTTCCATCCCCATGGTATCTTTTCAGCATAGACACATGAAATACCGGATGCACTCCTGAGAGTCCTGGAGGTAATGCCAATTCATAAGCCACCTCCCCCACGCGCTTCAGAACTTCAAATGGACCAATATACCTCGGACTAACCTTACCTCGCTTACCAAACCGCATCACCCCTTTCATAGGTGAAACCTTCAGCAGGACTTGTTCACCCTCCATAAAATCCAAGTCCCTAACCTTTCGATCTGCATATTCTTTTTGTCTGTTCTGAGCTGCTAGAAGCTTCTCCTGAATGAATTTTACTTTATCTAACGATTCCCTCAAAAGGTCGGTACCCCATGGTCTCACCTCAAATTCATCAAACCAAACAATGGGAGACCTACATCTCCTCCCATACAGTGCCTCAAATGGGGCCATATCAATACTCGAGTGATAGCTATTATTGTAAGAAAACTCTGCTAAGGGTAAGAAGTTATCCCAATGACCACCAAATTCTATCACACATGCACGAAGCATATCCTCCAACACCTTAATCGTTCGCTCAGACTGTCCATCTGTCTGAGGGTGAAATGCAGTACAAAGATCCAACCTAGTACCTAATTCAGCATGCAATGTTCTCCAAAACTTAGAAGTAAATTGCGTACCTCTATCTGATATGATGGAAAGTGGAACTCCATGCAATCGAACAATTTCTGATATATAGAGTTTGGCTAACTTCTCGGGATTGTAAGTCACCTTGATCGGAATGAAGTGAGCAGACTTAGTTAATCTATCAACAATTACCCAAATAGAATCAAACTTACCCAATGTCCTTGGAAGACCAACCACGAAATCCATTGCAATTCTTTCCCATTTCCATTCAGGAATGGGCATTCTCTGAAGTCTTCCTCCGGGCCTCTAGTGTTCATACTTTACCTGTTGACAATTCGGGCATTGGGCAACAAAATCAGCAATGTCACGCTTCATTCTACTCCACCAGAAATGTTGCTTTAGGTCACGGTACATCTTAGTTGCACCAGGATGTATAGAATACCTTGAACTATGAGCCTCTGTAAGAATGGTGTAAATCAAATCATCAACAAGGGGCACACATACCCTTCCCTTAATTATCAAAACGCCTTCCTCATCAATTATTGCCTCTTTAGCCTCTCCTCGTAATATCATATCTCGAATCCGGATCAGTTTCTCATCAGTAAACTGTTTTTCCTTAATCTTGTCAAGAAATGAAGATCTTGCCTCTACACAGGACAACAGTCCTCCCTTCTCTAGTACTTCTAGCCTCATAAAGTCATTAGCCAGAGTCTGAACCTCTCTAGACAATGGGCGTCTAGAAATCTGTAGGTGAGCTAAACTTCCCATGCTCCCTGTTTTTCTACTTAAGGCATCTGCCACAACATTAGCTTTTCCTGGGTGATACAAGATAGTAATATCATAGTCCTTCAGTAGTTCCATCCACCTCCTCTGCCTCAAATTCAAATCTTTCTGAGTAAAAACATACTGTAAACTACGATGATCTGTATAGACTTCACACTTAACCCCATATAGATAATGTCTCCATTGCTTTAGTGCAAATACGACTGCAGCCAACTCCAAATCATGGGTCGAATAGTGACGTTCATGCACTTTTAATTGCGTCGAAGCATAAGCAGTTACATTCCTCTCTTGCATTAGCACTGCACCCAACCCAGAATAAGATGCATCACAATAAACAATGAAATTCTTACCTTACAATGGCAAGGTAAGAATTGGTGCAGTAGTCAACAAGGTCTTGAGTTTCTGAAAGCTTTCTTCACATTCGTCCGACCATACAAATGGAACACTCTGCTTAGTCAAGTTTGTCATTTAGGATGCAACCGAACAAAATCCCTTGACAAATCGACGGTAGTAGCTAGCTAGACCAACAAAGCTCCTTACCTCCGTAACATTAGTAGGTCTTACCCAACTCTTCACTGTTTCGATATTAGAAGGATCCACCATCACTCCATCCTTAGAAACCACGTGCCCCAAGAAGGACACTGAATCTAGCCAAAACTCACACTTGGAGAATTTGGCATAAAGCCTTTTCTCCCCAACACTTCCAATACAATTCTCAAATGCTCCTCATGTTCTTTCCTGCTCTTCGAGTATATCAGTATATCATCAATGAATACAATGACAAAGAGATCCAGATATGGCTTAAAAATTCCGTTCATCAGGCTCATGAAAGCAGCAGGGGCATTAGTAAGCCCAAAAGACATTACTAAGAATTCATAATGCCCATACCTGGTTCGAAAAGCAGTCTTTGGCCCATCTGATGCCCGTATTTTCAATTGATGATAACCAGATCCCAAATTGATTTTTGAGAAGGTAGAAGCACATTGTAACTTATCGAACAAATCATCAATGCGAGGAAGAGGATACTTGTTCTTAACAGTTACCTTATTCAGTTGCCTGTAGTCTATGCACATCCGAAAACTTCCATCATTCTTCTTCACAAATAAAACAGGAGCACCCCAAGGGGATGCACTTGGCCTAATAGAAACTTTACCTAACAACTCCTGAAGTTGGGGCTTTAACTCACTTAACTCTGCTGGAGCCATTCTATAAGGGGGTATGGAAATGGGGCGAGTACCCGGCTCCAGATCAATACAAAAATCAATATCCCTATCCGGTGGCATACCAGGAAGGTCTACAGGAAACACATCCAGAAACTCACGGACTATCGAAACAGATTCAATCGAAGGTACTTGGGAAGTATCATCCCTGAGATGTGCCAATAAAGCTAAACAACCCTTACTAACCATTCTCTTATCACGAAGAAAGGAGATGATACGAACTGGGGTGGAAGTATAGTTACCCTCCCACACTAGCGGATCTGTCCCAGGCTTGGACAATGTCACAGTTTTAGCATTACAATCTATGATTGCAAAATTTGGAGAAAGCCAAGTCATACCCAGAATTACATCGAAATCAACAATCTCTAGAATAATCAAGTCTACATGAGTATTGTTCCCCACAAAAGTCACAAGACAAGACCTATACACCTTCTCAACTATCACAGACTCACCCACATGAGTAGAGACACGAATGGGCATGTCAAGCAAAACACGATGTAAATCAAGACCAATAGCAAATGAGGAAGATACATATGAAAATGTGGATCCAGGATAAAATAATACAGAAGCCATGCAATCACAAACCAAAATATTACCTGTGATAACCGCATCAGATGTCTCCGCTTCAGACCTCCAGGGGAAAGCATAACAATGGGCCTTATCACCTGTCTGCCCGTTGCCCCTACCATGTTGCGCTGCAGTAGCTCTAGTTTGCCCGCCATCCCGGTTGATTTGGTGACCACCATTATCTTGGCCACCACGTCCTCCAGAATGGTGGCCTCTTCCATGATCACCTCTACCTCTGACTATTGGGGGTCTGTAACTCTGTTTTTGACATTGTCTCCTAATATGTCCAGTCCCCCCACATCCATAACACTCTCTGGGGTCAAGCATAGGTCTCTGTGAGAATGACGAAGTCTGGGGATAACCTCCAAACTCAGAGAAATTTTGACTGGTCTGCGATGGACCCCGAGCTACAGCCTGCAGTGAAGGCTGAATAGGTCGGGCTGGGTAACCTCCTGAACTCTTTCCTCTGGAGTAACAACCACTAAACTCACCTCCCTTACGGTACTTCTTAGATGTCGATGCCATGGCGAAGTCGTCTGGCTTCACTCCCTCCACCTCTATCACAAAATCAACCACTTCCTGAAAGGATTTTGCTGCAGCAGCTACCTGTAAGGCTGGGATCTGCAAATCCGACCTCAATCCCTTCACAAAACGGCGAATCCGCTCTTGTGGACTGAAGCAAAGCTGGGTGGCATACCTGGATAGTGCACGAAACTTATCCTCATAAGCAGTAACAGACATCCTGCCTTGCTCTAAGCTTAGGAACTCATCTCTCCTCCTATCCCTCAAGGTCCGGTGTATATACTTCTCCATAAATAAGCTAGAGAATGATGCCCAAGTCATAGGTGGTGCTTGTGCTGGTTGACACTCAACATACGACCGCCACCATATTTTGTCATTCCCCTGAAACTGATAGGTCACAAACTAAACACCGAAACTTTCTACTATGTCCATCTTATGTAACAGCTCATGACAATCAACAAGAAAATCATAGGCATCCTCAGATTCAGTACCCTTGAAGACTGGAGGTTTCAACTTCAAGAATTTAGTGAAAAGTTCATGCTGATCACTCGTCATTATAGGCCTGTAGTTAATCGAGGAAACGTGCCTACTTCCAATGAGGCATCCATACAGGGAGTCACAGCAGCTGCATATTGTACTCCCAGAACCTGAGGTGTTGGTGCAGAAAACACTGGAGGTGTCAAGCCCTGATCAGATAACCCGCTAAGATAGGTAAGAACCTGGTTAATCATCTCTGGGGTAGGTTGGGGTGGTAATTCCTCATCTTGCACTTGCTCATTTTCCCCCTCCTCACCCTCTCTTATTACCTCATCAGTCGGTGGGGGAGTCACCGCCCTATTACTAGCTGGACAAGGTGTTTGTCCTCTACCTCTAGAGGACGTCCTCCCGCGACTTCTACCACGGCCTCTTGCCACTGCTCCTCTTCGAGCTATAGCCCCAGTGGTTGGCTCAGACGCATCCTGTCTTGCCGGTGTTGGTGTTGGCATAGTTGTTGCTCTAGTTCTGACCATCTGCGAAATAGAGTGAGGATGTCAGATACCAATTTGTATCACCTAGATACCAATTGGATCCAAGTAATAGCACGAAAGAAAGAACGAATGGAATTTTCCTAAAGTCCTATAGCCTCTCAAAGAAAAGTAAAGACGTCCCCCTACCGTTCCTCAAGAATCTACTAGACTCGTTCTTGTGTGATGAGACCAACGAACCTAATGCTCTGATACCAAGTTTGTGACGACCCAAAACGAGCCGCGAGTGGCACCCACACTTATCCTCCTATGTGAGCGAACCAACCAATCTAAACCCCAACATTTAGCAATATTTCAACCATAATGAACAAAATACAATGCGGAAGACTCAAAATCTTATTGATATAACCAATAAATAAGATTCTAAAAGTTTATCAACTATTATCCCCAAAATCTGGAAGTCATCACACCAAGAACATTTATCCTCAAAAATTCTAAATCTAAGAGTATTTAAGAAGCTAACATAAGTAAAAGAAATGGTCCATGTCCGAACTTCAAGACATCAATACGTGAAGGAGAGAATCTAGTCCGAGCTAGGAACAATAGCTCACCCTGAAATCTGACGTGATAAAGACTGGCTAGAGTTGAGGGCGAGTCGAAGTCGATGGCACGTTTGCTGCACTCCACAAATAACAAAGAGAAAAATACAAGTAGGGGTCAGTACAAGGAACACGTACTGAGTAGGTATCATCGGCCAACTCAAAATAGAAAGCAATATGTATCAAATAATAATATAAAATCGACTACCATACTCAACAGGTGACAACAACAAGTACAAGAACCATTGGCCACAACACCAAGCACACCTATGAGGACTCAAGCCTCCACACCATACTCATTTGGGAAATAGGTTCTTTAAATTTGAGTATAGTAACATAATTCAAGATTCATTCTCTTTATTCTTCTTGTGTCGGTACGTGACACTCCGATCCCCTACTACTACGTGTCGGAACGTGATACTCCAATCCCCTAATACTAAGTGTCGGTACGTGACACACCGATCCCCTAATACTACGTGTCGGTACATAACACCCGATCCCCTAATACTACGTGTCGGTACGTGACACCTGATCCCCTAGTCTCATTATTTTAGTTCATCAAGCCTATTTCTATGTCAAGCCATCATCATTAATAGAGAGAATTTAAGGTTTAAGATTCAACAGCCTCATCATTCTAATCCATCACAATTACATAACACATCATGCAACCACACAATTAAGCACATAGAAGACTTTACAATACCAACCAATACATATCAATCGCTATTTAGAGTTTACTATGAAGTAGCATAAACCATAACCTACCTCCACCAAAGAATCGTGATCAAGCAAGCTACTTCCCCAACGTCTTTGCTTTCTTCTTCGTCCTCTCTCTTTTCTCGCTCGTTCTCCCTCTCTCTGTTCTTTTTATTTTTCCTTCTCCAGATTCTTTTTCTTTTACCCTAATTATCATATAATTCATTATGATAAAAGTAACCCATTATTCATTTTAAAGTTATCTCCTTTAACCCCCAAGTAAGTACATTATTAAACTTACCCCACTAATTTCATAATTATGGTCATGAATAGTCCAAAACACCCCTTAAAAACTTTTAGCAGAAATCTGACCCAGTCGGGGTTACGCAGCTCGTGACGACGCGTCGTACCTGTGACGGTCCGTCCGGCAGGTCCGTCACAAGGTTCAGAGAGTCAAATTCAGTAAAAAGGTTTGTGACGGCCCGTCGTATCTACGATGGTCCGTGCTGCAGTTCTGTCGTGAAGTACAGAGAGTTGATCCCAGCACTTAGATTTTCGAGTTTAAGTGTTTTGGAACGGAGATCCTCGATGAACCATTGTGCTTATGACGGTTCGTCATATCTGTCGTCGAGGGTGATGAGAAGAGCAGCAGGAGAATTACATAAGTGTGGGACGACGGAGTCCGTCACGGTCCGTCGTGACCATGACGGTCTGTCGCGTGATCCGTCGACCCCGTCAGTTTTTTATCAAAAGTAATTCTACTGGTCGAAACAACTAAACAGGTCGTTACAACATAATTGTGAAATATTTCATGCTAAGTGTGTGATCATACACTGTTATAATAATAAAACAAAGATTACTTATGAGGGCAAAATATGACATGGATGTAGATTTTGATGTTGAACTAATTTTAAAGTGAGCAATGATTAGTGTCATAATAGATTTTACGGACAAGGGCCTAAAATACCCTTAAAGTATTGAAAATGATATAAAATTACCCTTCATCCACCTATTGCTCCAAAATGCCCTTTTCATCCACCTATTGGCTCCAAAATATCCTTGTCATTCACCTTTGGGTTCAAAATACTTTGAGGGTATTTTATTTCTAAGTAGAAAATATGATCTCACATACATACATATTTTAAAACAATACAGAATTTAATTATTAATGTGGAATATAACTTAGGACAACAAATTTTATTTATTTCGGCAGAAAATTCATTTTAAGAACAACACTAGATTTAATACAGAAAATTATTTTAGAAAGAAGTAGTAGCAAAATATTATGAGTAAAAAAATTATTTTAAAATAATATTTAAAATGCAAAAACTAGTTAACTGAGAGCATTTTATAATAGATAATTTATTTATTGATGCGGAAATTATATTTAACAGATAATAAATTTATTAGATGCAATAAATCAATAGGAATTGTTTACTTAAAAAAATAAGTGTCAAAATATGCACAACGAATTTTATTTCAATTATTGATATGCTGAAAATTTACAAGCCTATTGACATGATTTCTAGGTGTTTAACATACTAAAATGACAAAGTAAAGTAATAAATAAATTGTGAACATGCTAAAAATTTGTTAATTCCTATAAACATGATTTATAAGTGATTTAATAATCAACACATTTAAATAAAACCTATAGGCATATTTTCCAACTACAAATGACATATGAATGCATAAAGTCTATATACATGATTTATTCAATGAGTAACTAAAATGCACACAAATTATATACTTTAGATTCTAGCGAATTAGTCATAACTCATTGTTTAACACACCAAATTGGATAAAATTAATTTCAAACATTAATTGGGAAAAATTAACTAAATGATTGAGCGAATATGATTTGCTTTATTTTTATTTTTTAATTTTATTTGTTTTGGTTAGAAATAAAATTACTTGATCATATAAACATTTATCAAACAAATTATGAATCTATAGGAATGCTTTTTAACACAAATAAGTTTGCACATAATTCCCCCTCCCTAGGCGATCCTCCAAATTGCGTCATATATAAGAGTTGCTTTAGAGTTATACACATATTGTAATAAAAATAACACATAAAAATATACACAACATTAAAATAAACAAAGTTTTGTCCGAAATTTCTTCTAGGTCACTCTTCATCATCTTGAACTTTAAGTCCAAAACCTGCTAGAATAAGTAACGTAACACATATACAATGGAAAAATGATTGTAATGTAAAGTATTCATAGTAACAAATTACTCTCATATATACATATATAAAAAACACACATAAGAAATAAAAAGGACAAAACATAGGCATACACTTATCAACACACATAGGGAGAAAAGATATGGAGTGCTTCCTTTTATTCCAAACACACAACAATAATAATAAATGAAAAAAAATGAAAAATAATAGACGGCTGACCAATAGTAAAATGCTAATTAAGAATACTAACCGGTTAAGCAGAAAAGAAATAGTGGCAATGATAACAAGTTGATCCAACTTTTATTCGAACAAAATCAAAGTAGCAAAATAGCAAAAGGAGAGCACTTGAATATTTTACCGGAATCTTAATTTATTTTTTAAGAGTAGCAAGAGAGTAATGAGAGGGTGAGAAGTGATGAGAGAATTTGCGGTGAAAGTATGAATGGATGAGTTGAGTTAGTGAAATAAGACATGAATGAAAATGATGGAGGAGGGGTTGCTTATATAGTAGACGGAGGACACGAAAATATATATGAAAATGATCCATTAAAATTATTTTCATTTAAATAAAGAGTCAAATATTATTTTACCAAACATAATAGCAAGATTAATGCAAAGATATCAATTAGCAAATTTGATTTCCATTTTAATATTTAAAATAAAGATCCAAAATCTATAGACAAACTCATTTAATTTATTTTTTCCTAAATCAATCAAGCAATTACCAAATAAAAATCAAGTAAAAAAAGCAAATTTCAATTAAGATAACATGATCATCTTACAGACAGATAATATGTAAAAAATCAACCAATAATTAATTTAAAGGAATTGCATGATTACAACTCAAAATATGGCAATATAACTTTACCATAATCATACAAGTGAAGAGAGAGTGGCATATGGTAAGAAATAATTTCAAATTGTTAATTAGGTGACAAGTTAAATCAGCAAGAATTAGTCCAAAACTAATAAAGATATAACCAAAATAATGATTATGGAGAGATTCAAGAAAGGAGATATTTTTATTTTATTTTACTTTTGTAGGAGGAACGACAATGAGAGCTTACCTATTTGTTACCTCTATAGGAAATAAATATACTAATCATATCATATAACCAAATTACATAAACAATCATTTTTGCAAAAGCATATTCATAACAAAATGGTATAATCACAATGAATGTTTTGGAGCCAATTAAAATCTTTAACCAAACCCACCAAATCAAAAGGAAAATAAGCAAGAAAACATGCTGCAATTTCTGACGATAACATATTTATAGCAATTCTCAACTCCATCACATATAGCTTCAAACACCAAAATAATATTAAAACGCGATAAATATACTTAAATAGATACAAAAGATGGGTTTCAAACACAATAAACGGACAAAAATATCAATATTAACATGGAACAGCTTCCCACATGCATTGATTTGAGTAATAAAATTTCTATAAAGAAATATGTACCTGGGACGGATCTGAAAACATATGCCTTATCTGTTGATTTACCTCTCCTTTCTGATCGGATCATGCTCGTCTATCGCTTGTTCGGGTTGCTTCTTTCTATTGTTGGAGCTGTTGGTCGGAGTTCTGTTGTTTTTTTTTTGAAAAAATGCAGAACAAAGGGTGATGGAGCAGTGTGCGCCTCGCCGGCATTGCTGGTCGCTGCAGCTCCTTGCCGACCTGCTGTTGTGGTGGCCTGCAGGTTCCTCGCTATCGCCTTCAAGAGAAAGAGAAAAGAACGGAAGGAGAAGAGAGGATAAAGGGGCGATAGAGGAGGGAGGAACGGAGGAGGAGAGTTTCACGACCAGAATCTATACCCCAGATGAGACCAGCGTTGTTGGCCTCTCAGAGGTCGCAGAAAAGCCTACATACATCATTCTTACTTCATCTAGGTTAACTTTTAGCGGAAAGTTTGACCTTTTTATTTTCTAATTTCATGATAAACATTTTGAACTTAGCATAATAGGCGTTCACAAATCAACCATCTAATATAGAGATAATCAAATGAAAGAAACAATTCATAATTGCATTAAATGTATTTTTGCCAAAACGACACCAATACAAAGTCTGAAATATAAGTGGAAAGAAACACTAGTGGAACATGCTCCACTAGCTAAAGCCTACATCTAAGCTAGTTAATAACAGTAGACAACCTCAAAAGCATGAGGTCCTACCAAGTCTGGATGAAAGCTCCATGTCCGGATAGCTGCAACGTCGTACTGTAAGATCTAACATCCACCTGTGTCAGCACCTAAAAGTAGATATTTGTATGGAATTAGTACACACTTGTACTAAGTATGGGTATATGCAAGCACACACCAAGGACATGCATGAGAAAGAATAGTTCTTTCCTAACAACATCATTTATGAAAAGTCAAGTCAGTGGACTTACCAAATTTGGAGGGAAAGTCAATGGACCTGCCAAATTTGGATTTGGAAAGTCATTCCATGAGTGTAACATGCATCATAAAACTTATCATTTTGCAAACAGCACATAACATATTTCATATATCATATCACATATAGAACATAACATCTTTCATATCATTCATTCATATGCCATGAGACCTTGGAATCATGGACTTTACATTAAGACTTTCTAGAAATGAGGGCTCAACATATCGAACCTCAACTAGGGAGTCTACATTAGCAAACGCAAAGTCTGTTTCGTTCATTCATACGTACTCCATTTCATTTCATTCATGGGCCAGTGTAAACACCACTTATACCAAGGATGTAGTTTAAGACTTTCACCAGGTTCGTTGTGCAATGACCAAGAATGACATAATGTCATTACTTGAATCTAACTCACCATTTAATTATCCTATCCTAACACTTTTGGTATTATTCAATCATTATGTGCATCATTTGAGGTTGTCCTCCTTAATTCATTGGGAAGTGTAACTTTAATCGACATAGATCATGTGAGCATCATGAAATCCAGTGTCATGAAGCCCCACACCAAAAAGAGGTGGAATCACCGGCCAAAGTGACCCAAAACATGCTAGCGTACATGAAAATTGAACCCTGCCAGATCCCTATATTGGCAGTATATGTTTGAAGACTAGGAGATATAAGGAGATCTATACCCGACATGCCGGAAAATCCCATCTCATGAGAGTTACGTGAACCTCCGCCCTTCTCAAAAGAAGGCATCACTACTCATAGCTAGTTTATCGGTGCTCAGTATAAAGTTCCATGACATTCTACTCATACATCATGGAAGTTGGCTTCTAGTTTGAGGACATCATAGCTCAATAGATGATTTCTCATCTCATCATTAGTATTAAGTGTATTAATCTCAATACTTTCATTAGTGTTTTCATAGAGACAGGTCTCTTCATTAATTTTACACTCTCATAGGTGAGTACGTTTTGGTAACATTTAGTTAGGCTCATTTGAGATTGCTCTCATATATTACATTAGCCTCATATCATTTTGTCACCACATCCATTAACATTAGCACATTTTCTCTTCATAATTACTCACCCCTTTTTACGTGAATGTTCATTTCATCATATGCCAATGCTCTTGGCCATTTAGTGTGTTTCACACTCTTACTTAAACTTTCTAGGATTTCATCACTTCATTGTTCATTTCATCATTTCATTGTTCATTTCGTCATATGCCAATGCACTTGGCCATTTACTGTATCTTACACTCGTACTTAACCCTTCTAGGGTTTCATCACTTTGTTACATACATCTTAGGTTCACTTATTTTTAATCGTATGCTAGACTTATGGGTCTATACATACAAGCCATGAGGCTTCATTCATAGTTTGTTAAGTGACTCATTTCTTCCTAAGATTATGTAGTACAAGACTTATGTATCATGTATGTATGCCAAGATCTCAATTTCGATCTAAGTAGGTGGCATTATTCTTGAACATTTAATTCACGTATGATTTGTGTATCAATACGGAAATTTGGGCAAGGGAACCCAAGTTCGAACCCCTTGGACAATACTTACATTTTTCTTTGACTTTATTTTTAGTCTTCATGACATTGGGACCCTAGATCGAGCTTCAACATCACCATTCTATCTTTATTTTTCTCCTTGAATTCTCTTCTTATTTGGCCGAAGGGTTGTGGGATTAGACCCCCAAAACCCCTTTTTATTT
The DNA here is from genome assembly GCA_027705065.1 of Solanum peruvianum. Classification (NCBI taxonomy): domain Eukaryota; kingdom Viridiplantae; phylum Streptophyta; class Magnoliopsida; order Solanales; family Solanaceae; genus Solanum; species Solanum peruvianum. Next base: position 17,882,735 of record JAKWJD010001757.1, on the reverse strand, counting down.
TTCATTTAAAATTTGTACTGTCCAATTCACCTAGACCAAGAGGTTATGGGATCAAACCCCCATAGCCTCTTTTTATTTTATTCATTATTTCGCTGGAATTTGGGAGGTTGTCGGTTTGAACCCCCACAACCTCCTTATCTTATTTTTAATTTCGCTAGGGCTGTGAGGTTGTGGGTTCAAACCCCTACAGCCTCCTTATTTTATTTTTAATTAGAATAGGCTTAGCTAGGTGGTTGGCAGTGAGGTTGTGGGATCGAGCCCCCACAACCTCACTTTATTTTCTAATTTATTTTGCCCTTCTCCTTTCCAACTTTGAGGTCATGGGTTCGATTCCCACGCCTCCCATTTTATTTATTTAAAGTTTTTCATTCTCCTTACTCGCCTGTACACCCCATTTCGAATCCCCCCAGCCCCATTTTTTTCTTTCTTGCGAGAGTAAGCTTTCACACAGGTGAAGTCACAAGTTCGAATCCTGGTGGCCTAACCCATTTAAATTAATTTAATTTTCCAGATTTCCCTACTATATTTTAGCCTAAATTAAACTTATATTTTTGGCTGTACAATTAATCATTTTCTTAACTTATTTTCATCAATATTTCCACTTGGAAACGTTGGAAGATTCATGGATCGTTTAACACTTTTTTTGGTGTATTTCATGGATTCGTTTAGCTAATTTATTGGCGCTCAAATAAGCCCCACTTCCATTTTTATGAACATCACGATTTACATAGGTTTATGTATGTAAAATGACAACCAAAACAATATTAAACTTGAAGCCTTAACTTGACCTCATTCAAAGTAACATTCATAGTGACATTTTTGCACATACACACACTTGCACAAACTTTCAAGTACATGGTTGCATTTCATACGATTTCAAGTACACAAATATATTCATAGTCCTCACGAAAATATCGCATACACCTAAATCTACCAGCAATCATCGAAACCTACGATTCATTGGGAACTAGTGACAAGGAAATGCAAAGGGGAAACAATCCTAGTTTTTGAATGAGTAATACGAACCTTAAGGGGTCTCTTGGGAAAGGCACAGAGAGAGAAGTAAACCCATACCTTTTTGACGTTATAACCTTGACCAACTTCCCAAAAACTCCTCCCAAGAACACATCTAAGCCTCCTCAATATCAACTCCACTCGAATGACAACCTCCCTTAGTCTAGTGTGCGATTAATGTTTGTTTTCTTGTGATTTCGTGTGGGTTCTTCAAGTGTGAAGAACTTGGTTTATTTTTCTGATTTTGTATCTTATTTTGGCAGAGAAAATTTCGGGTGAAATAATGAGGGATATTGAGCGTGAGGGTTGAGAGATAGACGAGAGAGAGTAGGAGTTATATTAGGTTTAGGAGTGTAGTTTAGGATTTAGTCAAAAAAGGTTTACTTAATTATTACAAATATAATTTTTATTTTTATTTTAAATTAGATAATGAATAATAATTATTAATTAATTATATTAATCCAATAGCTTAAATAAAAATCACATTAATTCATTGCTTCAACCTAGATTCAAACCCGAGTGGAGCAAGACTTCACTTCAAGAGCTCAATTTCGGCTCTCCCCAAATTTCCCCTCCACCTTATTAATTAAATAATTAATTATATATTTATGGTAATTATGATATTACCCTTACTCTGGAAAAAAACCATTTTACCCCTAGACCCTCCAAACCAAAGATTTCCTCTTTTTAAGTCAGGTAAAGACTCCTCCGAGTAAATCTTCGTATTCGAGAGCCCTACATGGTTGGACCCAACCTTTACTATCTCAACTAACTCCCCAAGTTAGTTGGCTTGGATATAGCAAGAGTTCTGAAGTCTGGTTCTACGCGCATCAATCCGTGTGAACCCTGGTCTAATCATAGGCATTCTTGACACATTAAGTATATCTTAGTATATCTATTATTAGGGTTGTTATAGAGAGCGAGAAGAGGACGTGGATGGTTGCTGCTTCGCGGGCTTCTGTCAGTGCCGGACGCTGCTACTCGCCATTGTTGGAGCGACGAGAGGGAGGCAACAAGGAGAAGGGAGGAGAAGAGAGAGAGAGGGAGGAGAGAAGAGTGATGGGAGAGGGACAAAGAAGAAGAGAGAGGGGAGAGGGGAGGAAGGGAGAGAGAAGAGCACTGGCGCTGCTTGGTGTTTATGTCCGGCTACCTCCCTCACCGGAAAAATGGAGGAGAGGGAGAGAGGGGCAGCGCTGGAGAGGAAGGGAGAAGAGGATGAATCTTTTTTAGGTTTGGTCTTTTAGGGTTTTAGAATTTAGGAAGAACAGGAGGTTATATGTTGATCGTAGTATTAGTTTAGATGAGAGATTAAGATTCAACTAGAGGATGGACGGGCGAGATTGAAGCTAAAATTAAATTGAATGGGATATAAAATGGCCAAAATTGCAATAAAAATTGGCTAGAATTGAAATGAAAGAGTGGTTATAATTCAAATAAGATTTGAATTGGTTTGGATAAAATTGACAGGAATTAGGACAAAATGGGCTACAATTTAAATGATTTTGAGGAAAATTTAGGAACTAATATTGAATTAAAATACTACATATCTTTAAAATATTTTTTATATAATTGAAAATCACTTAAATTTTAAAACATTTGAAATTTTTTAATGATTTTCATAATATTTACAATAATTTTATTAAGTGAACATACTAGAATATATAATTTTCAAGAAAAATTGATTAAAATTCTAAACTTTAAATAAATTTTAAAGTATGTAATTAATCGATTACTAATCATAAAAATGGTTAAAGGTCGGTCAAAATTGGGTGTCAACAACTTGTATAATTAAAGAATTGATTTTTCTTATATAAACTCCTGTCACTACTTCTTCGTTGTCGGTCAATGAGACATACTAAATACACGTGGTTTTGTATTTATACTACACTTGTTGCAATATTTGTGGTGGAGATTCAATTCTGAGTATGAGCGCATATCGTGGAGCAAATTGAGTCTGAGCCGGGAGTATCTTGGAGTTGTGGTGAGCTGCTCGACTATTCTGTGGCCCACACCTCCCTCTATCTTTTACTTATTCTTTTATATTAGTATTCAGACAGGATATCCCTTATGTTGAATATTTAATTTCAGTTTCAAACTTGCATCGTATTTTAGAAGCTCTTGTACTTATGACACCAATTCTTGGGTGATATTTTTAGCTTTCCGCAATTCCTACTTATAAAGAGCTTTATGTTGGAGATTTTCACTTAGTGTTTACTTTTTCTCACTATTTTGTTAAAAAAAATTGGTAAAATATGTTGGGTTGGCTCACTTATTGGTTGAGAACATAGGTGCCATCACGACTTGTGAATTTGGGTCGTGACAATTTGGTATCAGAGCCCTAGGTTCATTGGTTTCACTATTACAAGAGCAATGTCTAGTAGAGTCTTGCGGATCGTTATGATGACGTCCATACCTATCTTTGAGAGGCTATAGGACATTTAGGAATAATTTTGTTCTTTCATTCACTATCGTTCACATGTTACCTTATTCAAATTCTAATCTTGACATCTCGTTCTCTTTTTGATGGCGAGGACTCGTACATCGGCAAGTGGTATTCATGAGCCTATTCCTGTGCCTATTTTAGGGAGCACTATCCGTGGTAGAGGAAGGGGACGAGGTCGAAATCGAGGTAGAGGTCGTGTTGCAGTACCTGTGGAAAGTCAAGTACGAATAGCTACCCTGGGCGTGATAGGACAGTACCTCTTAATACAGATGTTATTCATAGAGATGTGCAAGATCTTGTCGAGGGGGACCAGCTCAGGATCCACCCAATACTATTTCCACCCAGTGCTTTAAGATACCTTGGCTCGTATGTTACGAATCCTAGAGGGGATGGCTCAGGCAGGAGCTTTGCCTTTCACTTCTAATGGCTCACAAACTTATGTTGGAGGTCAGACTCCAGATCCAATAGTTGCTCCTGATTCCCAAACTCTAAGGACTCATCCAGCTGCTGCTGTAACTCCTCGTTTGTATGGTGTGGAGTTTCCTCCCATACAATGCTTCAAATGGAGCCATGTCAATACTGGAGTAATAGCTATTATTGTATGAAAACTCCGCTAAGGGTAAGAATTTATCCCAATGACCACCAAATTCTATCACACATGCACGAAGCATATCCTCCAACACTTGAATCGTTCGCTCAGACTGACCATCAGTCTGAGGGTGAAATGCAGTACTAAGGTCCAACCTAGTACCTAATTCCGCATGCAATGTTCTCCAAAACTTAGAAGTAAACTGCGTACCTCTATCTGATATAATGGAGAGTGGAACTCCATGCAGTCGAACAATTTCTAAGATATACATTTTGGCTAACTTCTCTGCATTATAAGTCACCTTGACCGGAATGAAGTGAGCAGACTTAGTTAATCTATCCACAATTACCCAAATAGAATCAAACTTACCCAATGTCTTTGGAAGACCAACCACGAAGTCCATTGCAATTCTCTCCCACTTCCATTTAGGAATGGGCATTCTCTGAAGTGTTCCTCCGGGCCTCTAGTGTTCATACTTTACTTGTTGACAATTTGGACATTTGGCAACAAAATCAACAATGTCGCGCTTCATTCTACACCACCAAAAGTGTTGCTTTAGGTCACGGTACATCTTGGTTGCACCGGGATGTATAGAATATCTGGAACTATGAGCCTCTGTGTGAATGGTGTGGATCAAATTATCAACACGGGGCACACATACCCTTCCCTTTATTCTCAAAACACCTTCCTCATCAATTATTGCTTCTTTATCCTCTCCTCGCAACAACATATCCCGAATTCGACTTAGTTTCTCATTATCAAACTGTTTTCCCTTGATCTTGTCAAAAAAAGAAGATCTCGCCTCCACACAATCCAAAAATCCTCCCTTCTCATTTACTTCTAGCCTCATAAAGTCATTAGCCAAGTTTTGGATTTATCTAGCCAACGGGCGTCTAGAGACTTGTAAGTGGGCTAAACTTCCCATGCTCCCTGCTTTTCTTCTTAAGGCGTCTGCCACAACATTAGCCTTTCCTGGGTGATACAAGATGGTAACATCATAGTCCTTTAGTAGTTCCATCCATCTCCTCTGTCTCAAATTCAAATCCTTCTGAGTAAAGACATATTGTAGGCTACGATGATCTGTGTAGACTTCACACTTGACCCCATATAGATAGTGTCTCCATTGCTTTAATGCAAGCACTACCGCGGACAATTCCAAATCATGGGTCGGGTAATTGCATTCGTGCACCTTTAATTGCCTCGAAGCATAAGCAATTACATTCTTCTCTTGCATTAGCACTGCACCCAAACCAGGATAGGATGCATCACAATAAACAATGAAGTTCTTACCCTCTACTGGCAAGGTAAGGATAGGTGCAGTAGTCAGCAAGGTCTTGAGTTTCTGAAAGCTTTCCTCACATTCATCTGACCATACAAATGGAACATTCTGCTTAGTCAAGTTCGTCAATTGGAAAGCAATAGAAGAGAATCCCTTGACAAATCGACGGTAGTAGCTAGCTAAACCAACAAATCTCCTTATTTCTGACACATTAGTAGGTCTTACCCAATTCTTCACTGTCTCAATCTTAAAAGGATCCACCATCACTCCATCCTTAGAAACCACGTTCCCCAAGAAGGACACTGAATCTAGCCAAAACTCACACTTGGAGAATTTGGCATAAAGCCTTTTCTCCCTTAATACTTCCGACACAATTCTCAAATGCTCCTCATGTTCCTTCTTACTCTTGGAGTATATCAGTATATCATCAATAAATACGATCACCAAGAGATCCAGATATGAATTAAAATCCCATTCACCAAGCTCATGAAAGCAGCAGGGGCATTCGTAAGACCAAAAGACATCACTACAAATTTGAAATGCCCATACCTGGTTCGAAAAGCAGTCTTTGGCACATCCGTTGCCCGTATTTTCAATTGATGATAACCGGATCTCAAGTCAATTTTAGAGAAGACACAAGCACCTTGTAACTGATCGAACAAGTCATCAATGCGAGGAATGGGATACTTATTCTTAATAGTTACCTTGTTCAGTTGTCTGTAGTCTATGCACATCCGAAAACTCCCATCCTTCTTCTTCACAAACAAAACAGGAGCACCCCAAGGAGATGCACTTGGTCTAATAAAGCCTTTGCTTAACAACTCTTGAAGTTGGGCCTTTAACTCTCTTAACTCCGCGGGAGCCATTCTATAAGGGGGTATAGAAATGGGGCGAGTACCCGGTTCCAGATCAATGCAAAAATCAATATCTTTATCCGGTGGCATACCAGGAAGATCTGCAGGGAACACATCCAGAAACTCATGGACTACCGAAACCGACTCAATTGAAGGTACTTGGGTAGTGTCATCCCTGAGATGTGCCAAGAAAGCTAAACACCCCTTATTAACCATTCTCTTAGCACGAAGAAATGAGATGATACGAACCGGAGTGGAAGTGTAGTCGCCCTCCCACACTAACGGATCTGTTCCAGGCTTGGCTAACGTCACAGTTTTAGCATTACAATCCAAGATCGCAAAATTCGGAGAAAGCCAAGTCATACCCAGAATTACATCAAAATCAACCATATTCTAAGATAAACAAATCTACATAAGTGTTGCTCCCCACAAAAGTCACCAAACAAGACCTATATACTTTTTCAACTATCACAGACTCACCCACCGGAGTAGAAACACGAATAGGCATGTCAAGCAATTCATAATGTAAATTAAGACCAGTAGCAAATGAGGAGGATATATATGAAAATGTGGAGCCAGGATCAAATAATACAGAAGCCATGCAATCACAAACCAAAAGATTACCTGTGATAACAGCATCAGATGTCTCCGCTTTAGATCTCCTAGGGAAAGCGTAACAATGGGCCCTATCGCCTGTCTGCCCGTTTCCCCTACCATGTTGTGCTGTAGTGGCTCCAGTTTTCCCGTCACCCCGGCCATTTTGGTGACCACCATTACCTCGGCCACCACGTCCTCCAGAATAACGGCCCCTACCATGACCACCTCTACCTCTAGCTATTGGGGGTCTATAACTCTGTTTTGGACAATTCCTCCTAATATGTCCAGTCTCCCCACATCCATAACACTCTCTGGAGTCAAGCATAGGTCTCTCAGAGAAGTGTTGACCGGTCTGAGGTGGACCCCCAATTACAGTCTGTAGTGAAGGCTGAATTGGTCGGACTGAGTAACCTCCTGAACCCTGTCCTATAGAGTAGGAACCATTAAACTCTCCTCCCTTTCGAAACCTTTTTGATGTCGATGCCATGGTGAAGTCATCTGGCTTCACTCCTTCCACCTCTATCACGAAGTCTACCATTTTTTGAAAGGATTTTGCCGTAGCCGCTACCTGTAAGGCTGAAATCCGCAATTCTGACCTCAACCCCTTCACAAAACGGCAAATCCGCTCTTGTGGACTGAAACAAAGTTGGGTGGCATACCTGGATAATGCATGAAACTTAGCCTCATGTGCAGTAACCGACATCCTACCTTGCTCTAGGCTCAAAAACTCATCTCTTTTCCTATCCCTCAAAGTCCGGGGGATATACTTCTCCCTAAACAAGCTAGAGAATAAGGCCCAAGTCATAGGTGGTGCCTCTGTTGGTTGACACTCAACAAGTGACCGCCACCACATTTTGGCGTTCCCTTGAAACTGATAAGTCACAAACTCAACACCAAACCGTTCTACTATACCCATCTTGTGTAGTAGCTCATGACAGTCAACCAGAAAATCGTAGGCATCCTCATATTCAGCACCCTTGAAGACTGGAGGTTTCAATTTCAAGAAGTTACTGAAAAGTTCATGCTGATCATTTGTCATTATAGGCCCTGTAGTCAGACGAGGAAACGTGCCTATTTCCAATGAGGCATCCATGCGGGGAGCCTCAGCAGCGGCCTGTCGTACTTTCGGAACCTGAGGTGCAGGTGCAGAAAACATTGGAGGTGTCTGGCCTTGATCAGATAACCCGCTAAGATAAGCAAGAACCTGATTGATCATCTCTGGGGTAGGTTGGGGTGGCAATTCCTCATTCTGCACTTGTTCATTCTCCCCTTCCTCACCCTCTCTTACCACTTCCTCAGTTTGTGGAGAAGTCACCGCCCTAGTACCACATGGGCTAGGTGCTTGTCCTCTTCCTCTAGAGGACGTCCTCCCACGACCTCTTCCACGGCCTCTCGCCACTACTCCTCTTCGAGCTACAGCCCCAGTGGCTGGCTCAGACGCTTCTTGTTTTGCCGGTGTTGGTGTTGGCACAGTCGTTGCTCTAGTTCTAACCATCTGCGAAATAGAGTAAAGATGGTCAGATACCAACTTGTATCACCTAGATACCAATTAGATCCAAGTAATAGCACGAAGAAAGAAAGAAAGAATGGAATTTTCCTAAAGTCTTATCGCCTCTCAAAGAAAAGTAAAGGCGTCCCCCTACCGTTCCTTAAGACTCTACTAGACTCGTTCTTGTGTGATGAGACCAACGAACCTAATGCTCTGATACCAAGTTTGTCACAACCCAAAACCGAGCCGCGAGTGGCACCCACACTTATCTTAATATGTTAGCGAACCAACCAATCTAAACCCAAAAATATTGAACAAAATACAATGCGGAAGACTTAAACTCATTAATGAAATCAATTAAATAACTTCTAAAATTTATAACTCAACATCTATTATTCCCCAAAATCTGGAAGTCATCATCACAAGAACATCTATCCTCAAATTACTAATCTAAAAGTATTCTAAGAAGCTAAAATAAATAAAAGCTAGTCCATGCCGGAACTTCAAGGCATCAAGACATGAAGAAGAAGATCCAGTCCAAGCTAGAAGCATTAGCTCACCCTGAAATCCGGTGTAATGAAGACTGGCTAGAGTTGAGGTTGAGTTGAAGACGACGGTATATTTGCTGCACTCCACATATAACAAAGAAAGAAACATACAAGTAGGGGTCAGTACAAAACACAAGTACTGAGTAGGTATCATCGGCCAACTCAAAATAGAAAACAGTATATATCAGATAATATCATAAATTAACTACAATGCTCAAAATGTAGCAACAACAAGTACTATAATCATTAAAAGTACCGCCAAGTTCACCCATGAGGACTCAAGCCTCAATACAATACTCATTTGGGAATTAGGTTCATTAGATTGAGTATATTAACATCTTTCAAGATTCATTATCTTTATTCCTCTTGTGTCGGTACGTGACACTCCGCTCCCCTACTACTATGTGTCGGAACGTGACACTCCGATCCCCTAATTCTACATGTCGGTTCGTGACACCCGATCCCCTAATTCAATGTGTCGGAACGTGACACTCCGATCCCCTAATTCTACGTGTCAGTTCGTGACACCCGATCCCCTAATTCTATGTGTCGGAACGTGACATTCCGATCCCCTAATTCTATGTGTCGGTTCGTGACACCCGATCCCCTAATTCTATGTGTTGGAACGTGACACTCCGATCCCCTAATTCTACGTGTCGGTTCGTGACACCCGATCCCCTAATTCTATGTGTCGGAACATGACACTGCGATCCCCTAATTCTACTTGTCGGTTCGTGACACCCGATCCCCTAATTCTATTTGTCGGAACGTGACACTCCGATCCCCTAATTCTACGTATCGGTTCGTGACACCCGCTCCACTAATCTCATTCTATCAATTCATCAACCCTTCTTTTATACCAAGGCATCATCAATCTCATTATGTTAGTTCATCAAGCCTTCTTTTATACCAAGGCATCATCATTAACAAAGTGAATTAGGGTTTCTTTCAAGATTTAGGATTCAATAGCTTCATCATGCTTATTTTATCACAATTATGTAATCACATTCATGCAAGCATACAATTAAGCATATAGAAGGGTTTATAATACTACCCAACACATATCATTCGCTATTAAGAGTTTACTACGAATAGCATAAAAACCATAACCTACCTCCACCGAAGATTCGTGATCAAGCAAGCTAATCCTCAAGCAGCGTTCCTTCCCTTTCTCTCTCGATCGATCCTCTCTCTCTCTTGTTCTTTCTATTTTTTTTCTTATTCAAACCCTCTTTCTTTTACCCTAATTAGCATATAATTAAGTATGAAAGATGAGGAATTAACCCACTAATTAACTCAAGTTATCTCTTTTAACCCCCAAGAAATTGACTTATTAATACTTACCCACTAAATTTATAATTATAGCAGGAATAGTCCAAAACGCCCCTTAAATTACTTAACAAAAATTGACCCAGCCTGGGATTACGCAACCTGTGACGGTCCGTCATGGCTGTGACGGTCTGTCCTGCAGCTCCGTCACAAAGTTCAGAGACATAATTTCTGTGGAAGATGTGTGACGGTCCGTCGTGCTCACGACAGTCCGTCCTGCCATTCCGTCACGAAGTTCAGAGAGTCGATTTCAGTACTCAAATTTCCGAATTCTAAGTGTTTTGGAACGAGACCCCCTCGACAGTCCGTCGTGCCCATGACGGTCAGTCGTGGGATCCGTCGTTTCAGCCAGTTTTTCCAGAAATAAAATCTGCTGCTCAAAACGACTAAACAGGTCGTTACACAAACCTTGGTCCAACTACGTGTGTCTACTTTACTAAACCTTACATTTACCTCTTATTAAGCATCATATTCAATGTATGGCTAAGTTATTACTTTGCACCAATTGACACTAGCTTATTCAATAGTGTATACTAAATCTATATTGATAATTCTTTTCCTATACACTACCTCCTTGGTCCGACAAGTAACAATAGGGAAAGATCTAATGCGTGCACTCGTTAAAAGACTTCTAAATGAAAGAACTATCTATATATGCAAGACCGTATTCTAGAATTGTTATTTAGTAAGTTTTACCTTGTTAATTACCCATGGTTGACACAACCCTAGTTGTGGATTTAGTTACCCATGCTTATAAATACACAATTCATGGTTATTAAACAAGAATTCATGTACTTACTTTGATAGGTCTGAACAAAATCTAGAAATAACACTTGAATTAAAGAAAATATCTTGAGAATCGATTCCGAAAACTTGAAGTAATTCCCAAAATCCAAAGTTCAACTTCCAATAACAAGAGTGTGAAAAATAACAAAAAGTCTAACCACAAAAACAAGGTTTTTAACCCTATATATAATAATAAAGTCCTAAAATAAAAGGAGTTCTAACTAAGGAAAAATCTGTCCAAAACGCGTCTTCAGTCGACGACCCAATTGATGGTCCGTCGATGGAATGACGGACCGTCGACTGCCTCCGTCGGTCCACACTTAGAATCTTTTTCATCCTCCACTTTTGCATCATTTTTGTTACAATTGACAGACCAACATCACGGCCCATCGTTGGACTTACGATCCGTTGATGCCTCTGTTCCTCCATACTTAGTGATTTCTTCAAGTCGAGTACTGGGACTACTTTCTGTTACAATCAACAGTTTGGTAGGACGGACCGTCGATCAGTCGACGGACAGTCGATCCCTTCGTAGACCCACACTTAATTAGAATTCCCCAATTTGATTTCAGCATCTTGAACATCCACTCGACGATCACCACCTATGGAGCGTCGATGGGTCGACGAACCTTCGATGTCTCCGTAGGTCATCACTTATGCACTGATTTCAGCACAATCTTCTGCATTTCCATTTTGGACAGTTTTCCTGCAAACACATATAAAAAAAATGTCAAAATTACTGCAAAAAATCCTTAGATATAACTAAACTGAAGGAAAAAACATTGGGAGTGTCGTGAAACCACGGTACATCAGCACCCTCAACTTAAATTCGTTTTTTTGTCCTCAAGCGACCCACTATGATTCACCACAATCCTTTGTACAAAAGTATCCTCATTTAAGATTTGACAATCATCTGGCTATCAATCCCGAATATTTTCATTGCTTTTATGCATGATATCACTCTTAGGCTTACAAGTCTCATTCATGTGGATTAGACCATGACACAGACTCACCACGCCGACACCTCTACTCTTTTATCTCACACAAAGGCACCAACTCTCCAATATTGCAACTAGTGTTCTCACTTCAAAATATATCCTCCTTTTTCATACGGTGGTTTCAAATTTGAGTATGAGAATAATTATTCAAGATTCACTCTCAGAACAACTTCACACCTAATTGATACTTGTCGCCATAGACTTGTCCTTATTTTCACTGCTGTAAGTTCACCACTCTTAGGATAACGATAGGACTTTCTTAACTTGTAATGTAGGATCAGGGTCAGGTAGGGTACATATGGATGCATTTTAGTGACTTGTTGCCCTCCTTGACATTACGACTAAGCTGCCCTACCTCTTTCATTGTCTATTTTGCCCTATTCTTCCTATTCTTGTATTTTTTGCCTTATTTTCTCCATGATTCCTCCTTTTGTGCAAATGACTCTTCTTTTATTTTTATTTTTATTTTTATTTTCAAATTTTTCACTTGATTTAAACTTTGATTGAGTCACTTTTCTTTTATTTTTTTTACATTAACTCTTTCAACCCCACTTTTTGGAACATTCCTCATAATAGCCACCCTCAACTCATGGCTTTGCCATGAGTCGAGGTACACAATACCTAAGGTTGGGTAAGGTCTAAGATGAGATTGTTTTTTTGCATTAGCCACCATCAACTTAAGCTTTTGTCATAAGTTGAGGTGCACATGTCCAATGAGGGACTAGGGCCAACACATTAAACCCAGAAACAATGAATTGGGGTAGAAAAGAAAGGTCCATTGTAAGTTCAAATCATTTGGATCAAAAAGGGATAATTTTATTTGGTTTTTCTTTTATTTAGGCTAAAGATTGGCTAATATGAACAAGGGCCTATGATCCTTTCCTAATTGTCTAACACAGACTACTTTTTGCAAGACTAACCGCGCAAGTTTAACTTTCCTCACACTCTCTTAGCACATCATTACCCTACCTGATTATCAGACACCTAGTTCGAGTGATAGATTGAGGTTCATGCAATGGTGTATATATATTTCATGCTTAGAGACAACACATTCAACATTAACTATGCCTAATCATGCAAGCATTCTCTTGAGAACGGGATATCATTGTACTTATCCATCATGCTTCATATTTCAAATTCATACTTTGTACAAGATACTGAATAGAAGGGTTCCAAAAGATACTAAACAGGCGGGTTTAACAATAAAATAACCAGTCTCTTGGGGCAAAAGAACACGAGCAAGAAAACACCAAGAGAGGATCATGAGTAGGGCTACTCAGAATTCACCCTAACACTCACTTTCCATTTACCCCACCCCCAACAAGAAAGCATGCAATTTTCCCCAATGCATAAGAAGGTGGTAGGTGAAGCAAACCTGAGGCGCATAGCACCAAATATCAACAAGTGGTCTGGTCTAGTTGCCCAGAACCCGCCCAATCATTAGGAGGGACATCATCAATATTGTTCGCAGCAATGTCTGCACCCTCAGTGGTGCTCCTCTCAACATCCTCATGTTTGGAGCTAGACACCCCAGCAGCCAACTCACGAGCCCTCATCTGTCGGGTCTCCTCATCAACCAAAGAAGCTCTCCTCGTAGCCTCCAACTCAGTGCGCTCCCTCTTCCTAGACCAAACCTCGTCACTCTTTCTAGGTTGGTCCCTCTTGTCACGCTCATGTGGCTGAGGCGGTGGCACCATAGTTGTTTGGAAATAATGAAAAGAATAATTATATCTTCTTGACGAATTCATCATATATAATCCTATTTGTTTTTAGTTGTGTCTTCTTATTTGTGTTGCACATAACATGAAAGCACTTATATTAAAAAAAGTTATTCAAAATTCAAAAGCTAGGAAATCATGCACAAGGTATTTGTATTGAAAGTCTTTTAGTAATAGAGAGGACAAAACTTTGTTCATGTCATCAACATTAAATTATTATTCAAACTTATGTAATCAATTTTTAACAACTTTTGAAACTCTTTCTAAAGACTAGGTTTTTGGTGAATTGATTAGTTGATATGATGATGTAACTTCAATGCTTTTGTCATGCCCCGAGACTACCCTCGAGACGCGAACACGAAACCGAGGACCACAAGTGATCCCCAAGCTAACCATGCTAGCATGACCTGAGCATACTAAAGAATATAAACTGTTGCAGAAGCTAAATCACAATTAAAATAAAAAAATGGGGAATACTCATATACTATAACTGAGATATTTGAAATTGATGAGTTTAATACAAAGAAAATATTAAATCAATACGAAGCTGAAACTAGTTATGTCTGAAAATAGCCTCTACCTAACTAGAAATGTTGGGACAGTCCCCAACTAACTCTAGGAAAAACTAAAACTAAAGGACTAAACTATTAGAATAACCCGTAAATATTAACCTCGGAGAATGAGGAATCACCATTGAAGCTGTTGAACTAGAGATCAGAAATCTACCTAAGTGTGATATGGATGCTGAGGACCTGAACCTACATCACGACAAGATGTAGAGTACGTGAAAGGTACTGAGCATGTAAGATAGAGTAAAGCTGAAATAATACATAACTTAACAAGCACAAAAGCAAGTATTGTAATCTGAACATGATATACTTCTGAGATAACTGGATGCAATGACCAAATTTATAACATGCTGAGACTGAACACTAACAGAACTATAAATATGTTCAATGAAATAGAGTCTGACAGGACAATGGGAGCTACTAATAACCGATAATAAAACCACATGAGCTAAATATCGAGTCTGATATAGATTCCTCACCAAGAGGACCCAATATATCCGTGTTGGTCATTCGTCATTCGTGTCAGAGGTTGGGTAGTAACAGTCTAAATCCACGGACACCATCGATGAACCGTAGTCTGATGTACGGACTGTCAGTCCATCCGTAGGTCGATACTTAGTCAATTTTGCTAAGCTGTATTTTGGGAGGGCTGTAGTGACAATCTACGGACTTGTAGTACGGGCCATAGATCAGACTACGGCCAGTCGATGGTAACCATCGAATGGACCTAAAAAAAATTTCTGAAAATCTTATTTTTGGTCTGTTTTGAGTACGGGGTGTTATAGTTTTTTTGGATATTAATTTAATGGCTTTTAATAAATAATTACTGATTTTAGCTGCTCTTTTTATTTATTACTATTTACAACAATATTATGTTTAATATGCAATATGTACTAAAAGTGAATTAAATATGCAATATATATGTATTATAACTCTTTTTAAAAATATATTATGCTTGGTTGGTAGAAGTTAACACATTGTATTGAAATTGTATTAAAATGTGTGATAAAAGTATTGTCCATTAATAAAACTTGTATTATTTGTGAATAGTAAATATTTTTTGTAATATGAATTAAAAGTGTATTATAAATGTAATAAAAGTGATAAAGCAAAAAAAATGTTATTGCTATTGATGGTCCATATTTTTTATTTGTAGTATATTCATGTAAGTTTCCCTTAAAGTTCCAATCAAATTCATAATATTTTCTTTCTACTATTTTCAGAACTATGTAAATGATCTGTCATGTTTTTAAAATTTATTTAAAACACTTAACTCGGAAAAATTAAATTTCTAGGTTATTTTTCAATATAATAAAAATTAATTATACCTTCTAAATTTTTGTTATTTATAATTTAATAAATTTTTTCGCTAATAATTTGACTCAAGTTTAAATCAATAAATAATATTTTTAAATTTGTGGTTTTGAATTATACATATATAAAATGTTTAATTTTAAATTTTTTTATAGTATCATTTTGAAAATTGAAATTTTATTTTTTATAGGAAAATAAATACCTTTATAATAGTCTAAAAGAAATATATTGTAAGTTTGATAAGTAGTTGATCATAACTATTAGAATATTATTATAACAAATAAAGTTATATACTAAATTATTGAGTTTATATGATAATGTATTACGATAACTATTTAAATAATATATTAACAAGTAATCTTTTTTATAAATTACTTTAATTTAAAAATTATGACATTTAAAAATATCCGCGTAACGCGCCGGTATGAATACTATTTAGTTGTTACAATTGAGATATAGAATCGGTTGTAGGAAGCTTCAAAATTTATAAGTCTAAAATGTTGCAACTGCTAGATTAGACTTACAGACTCTGAATTATGAAAATGATAATTGAATTTTTTTTTGAAACACTTTAACATGTTCAGATGACTAATTTGGATTCCTTCCATAAAAGTTTTCCTATAGATTTTCCAGTTGCTCTCCAGTAAAAACTAAATGATCGATCTTTAGAGATCATAAACCCCACAGCTTTTATTCCTGTCATTGTTGATCAAGCTATCATCCATCTCATATATCATTATCCATTCAGTGATAAGCATCATTCTAATTGATTTCATATTAAGTCTTCACTTACATTTATAATTATAGAAGAGTGTCTTGACACTTAATCCAACAAACTCATGCTAAAACTCCAAGATTCAGTAGTTGGGACTAGTCTTCCCACCTTAGAATTACGACATGTGAAAAAAACTTTCACATTCTATGACATTCATACCTAAGTGTGTGTGTGAGGATACTCATCCAATCAATACAAGAACAACACAAGAATTATATCATAGTATATTCACTTACTCTCGAAGCAATCTAATTCACTTTACTCAAAGCAATATAATTGCATACACACAAGTCTCATACACATAGAAAATTCTCATGTTTTTCCCTTCAAGTAATATAAATCATATTCAAACAACCTATCTAGAATTAATACATTAAACATAGATGGTAACATGATTCAAGTAACTACTACAACATAATCTTCTAATATTCATCTCAATTCACCCACATCACAAAGTCACAAATTGGGGACACGGGGGTTCATGGATTCTTGGAGGAAATTCAACATCAAAACCATATAAATTCCTCAATATATACATAATTCAAGTAAATTAATTCATTACATTTATGATTCTATAATATTCAACTTGCACCAATCAATACCCACACTTTAAGATCCAATTTGAGAAAATAATTGAAATTCATGGATTCCTGAGAAATTCAACTTGAAATCATATAAAATCATCAATATATCTATAAAAAGCATAATTCAATCAGTTAAAACAAATTGAAAGAAATCCATGAGATTGAAGTCAATCCCTAACTTTTAGTTTTCTAGTTTTGTAATTAAGAGTTTTGGAAGGATTCTACGGGTAAAGGCTATACATTGATGAAAATCTACCATACCTTGATGAATATTCACCTCGAATTTTGTGAGAAAAGTTGTATTCTTCAACCCTATCTTCTTTTTTCTTCTTCTTTCTTGAAGTTCTTGAAAGAAGATTTTGGGGGAAAGTTAGTTATGAATTTTCGGTCTTGAGATTATGAGGTGTATGGGTTATTTAATGACTTAAAAATGTATATTAAAACAATAAAAAAATGACTCCACTTAATTGAATTAAAATGGAAATTACCTAACACTCCATAGCCTTGGCGGAATGGAGTAACCCTAAAGACATGACCCACGACAAAGCCCCACGAACCATGAGTGGGTCTACAGTGTATGTTTCAGGTCCTTGGTCACCTTGTCACCTGACCCACAGTACCCAACCACGGGGTGTGGGTTCACCTGTGCCATCCGTATGTAGCCCTTTTTGGGCAGTTTTAGGGTGAAAAATTAGGGTCTGAAGGATCCTTGCTTGGTAATTGGGAAGTCGTGCCTTGATTCTTAAACCCTAAGACCTCATGCTAAGAATAGGATTCCATTTTACAATTATAAACAACACACCAAACTCTAGAACTCTCACATAAGGCTCTAGTTTCACCAACTAGTTTTTTTGGGTGTTGCATGAAGAAGCCATTGAAGGATGCAAAAATCAACTAGACTTGTTCAGGAATATATATTTTAGTCACTTCAATATTTTCTATGGCTACTTGAAGTTTCTCATTATTCTGCTTACATGGTACGCCTCTTTTCTTGACTATCTAAGCAACCGCACCAAGCTCTATTCAAAGGTAAATTCTCAAGACCTCTATTATGTTCGTAGATTTCCTCAATGTTCATGTCCCTCTTTTTCGAGGGCTTCTTCTTCCTCGGATGATTAATTGTGCCAGTAATTTGGATACAACTTTCTAAAATTCTTCCTTGAGGGACATGTCTAAGTGTTTGATACTCATCGAGAAAGTGAATAGGATGACGAGTATTTATATTAGTGGTCAATGTGAGAAATTCTTCTCTGTTCCTATTGAGGGAAAACCCTTTGTTCTTCCTATCATTTTTGTTACTCTTTAATTTTTTATTGATTCTAGTAAGTGGTTTATCTCTACCAAGAAGGTACTCAGAGCTATTGTAATATTGATTCACCTTACGGATCCTTTTCTCCCTCTCTAAAATTCCATCAATATCACCAATGCTTCTGAAACCACCCCACATTTGTGGAATTTTAGAGAGGGAGAAAAGGATCCGTAAGGTGAATCAATATTACAATAGCTCTGAGTACCTTCTTGGTAAAGATAAACCACCGACTAGAACCAATAAAATATTAAAGAGTAACAAAAATGATAGGAAGAACAAAGGGTTTTCCCTCAATAGGAACAGTGAAGAATTTCTCAGATTGGCCACTAATAGAAATACTCGTCATCCTATTCACTTTCTCGATGAGTATCAAACACTTAGACATGTCTCTCAAGGAAGAACTTTAGAAAGTTGTATCCAAATTACTGGCACAATTAATCATCCGAAAAAGAAGAAGCCCTTGAAAAAGAGGAACATGACCATTGAAGTTCCCAAATTGGAGTTTTTGTATTTTTTTCAATTCAAATTTTGGATAGATACAGAGAAAACACAGAGATTCTACGGGAAAGCTTACACCCGAAGAAACCATAAAATTCTGAAGACATACGCTACTACACCCATTGCTGCTAATGTCACCAAGGGCTCAGAAAGTCTAGATGCAAAGCAACCGATAAAGGTAGTTCCTAATCAAAATTATTTGATAACTCATTGGGGAGTGATCTATGTTTCTTTACTTTTTCTAGTGAATTGGTGATGTAGTGTACTTGTTAGTAGTGTGATCTTGTTGTGGCTTATATATGATTTCGTTTAGGTTAAAGTTAATTTAGTTACCGCCCTGTACTTGAATTATTGATGAAAAAGGAGTTTTGATCAATGATGATCAAAGGTTGAGGAATTGGTAAGATTTCTTACTCTCATTACTTTTCTATAGAATTGTTAGTTAATAAAGCCTTGTATGGCATTGTGTGGTATGGTTCACTTATGGTGGCGGTGTTTACTTGTTGTCAATACATAGGTGTTATTATGGCCTTGAAGGCAACATGATGTTATATGAGCGTGTGGTTATGATGATCACACTATGTGAAGCCCATGCCTGGTTTCCTATTCTACCTATGATCTAGGTTGTGTTGCTAATGTTATGAGCATGTGAATGGTTATGTTAGGGTTATGTATAGGTGATGCCATTGAAGAGTTATAATGTTTAATGACCCCTTACCTACATACCCCTGAATGAATGTGTAATTAGCTATGGTTATGAGTCTTGAATGCAAGTATTGAAGTTATGTTGTCTCCTATGCTAGTATGTGTTGTGTGGTCTATGCTTGGTTATGTATTGTGGTCCTAAGAGGGTGGCTGCCTCAAAGTGTTGTTGATGGACGTTATCTGATCATATTTATGAATGTACACATACTAACACATTATGCATGCTTACAAGTAGTATAGGTTCATGGTGTCTAATGAAAGGGTATTTTCATATGCACTAATGTCTACTACTATGCATGTAAAAAGCTTATGTCTATGGAAGTATGTTATGTATCCCTTAACTAGGATGAATTTATAGGTGTACTAGTATGGGCAAGGGTATGGGACCTTGTCCATGCATTGCACATGTGTGCCTTGATAGGATAACTCCTAGGTTTGGTTTTCTATGTACATGAATGTAAATGCATGATTATGTTAATGTATGAACGTGTATGGTCTTAATGTCTTATGTGAAAGGATTCCTCACATATATGTTGCACACACACGTGTATAATAATCTAGTCAATGGAGGGGCCTTGAAAGGTGTTCTCAAGTGTACCCTAAACTAGATAGGTTCTTGAATATGCTATGTCTATGTAAAAGGGTTTCTCACATGATATAGGTTGACGAACTCTCATCTATGACCCATGATCTAAGCATATGAGGAGTCAATCTCCTAAGCCTAATTTTATAAAGTAATGTTAATAAAGGCTTTTCCATAAAGGGAACTTAGCTTAGCACCAAGTGAGCTTAAAGATGAGGGGTGACAGATTCCCAATGTGGGGAGGTAGGGCTCACCATAGTCCTCACGAGGTGCTTAGCCTCATATCCCAAAGGGCATGAAGTGATATTTCCATGTATGCCTTCAATTTCAATAACTACGCTTGCCCCATAGAATCTAGCAAGTGATATCACTTAGTATACTAGCATCTGTTAATGTTTTACTTTGGCTAAGTGAAGCACTTTCCCTTGGTGTAAGGCTCTACAACACCAAATTTTATGTTTAGCACCCATGGTCTTAGTGTTGATTAAGGCTATAGTTTCCCTAAAGTAAAATGGACAATGGAATTAAATGACTAGGACTCTAACTAGGATGACCTAAGGGAGGTTGCTTAGGATAGATAAGAGTAATGAACTTACCTATGCATTGCACAAGTAGCTCTTGAGGGAAATTCTAGGAAGGTTTCCTAATGTATGTGACAATGTTTTTGTTCCTTATGCATGACATTGTAGTGTTGTCTACTTGTTTTGATGAAATGCATGGTATGAGTCTATATGATGTGGTCTTGTGCTTACATGCCTAATGTTGGTCTTACTGACTATATCATGAAGGTCTTGCTTGGCATGAATGGTGTTGTCTATGCTTGGCATGTTAATGTATGAAGTGAATATTAAGGCTCGTGGTCTCGTTATAGGTTTACTAAGTATGTGTGAGGTTATGGGGCTTCACATGTGCATTGCACTAGTCGACTTAGATTGGGATTGTGATTAAGGTCTTATAATGTTCTAGTTTAAGTAAAGTTAGTATATGTGCATAATGACTACAGCTTACTGTGATGTCATTAGGGTGTTGGCTTAAATGTGTTTGTCATGTGATACGCTCAAATTTACTTCTCAAATGAGAAGTAAAGCGGTCGCATCAAGTAAATAACCCAACTAGTGAGGTTGGGATCGTTCCCACAAGGAAAATAGTCTAGACTTAACTTCAACTTGTTATTACTATTGTTCGGTTGATGACTTCCTTAGAAAGTAAAAACATAAAAAGGGGGGTTTGTATTTCCTAATGAGTAAAAATAACTAACGAAATTGAAAGAGACACTTAACAGTTTTGAAAGTTGAATTTTAATCAATTAATCAAAGTAACTAGGGTTTACGTGTTCCCCACAGGTTCATAACTTGATAATTCTAACTATAACAATTCTTTCATAGTATCTTGCATGCAAAGTGATAAGTTATGTACTTCTAAATCCTTGGTCCGGCATCTAGAAAATCTCACTCCGCACCTTGGTCCGGCTACGTGTGTTGCTATCCTAACCCTTATCTTTACCTCATATTAAGCGTCGTATTCGATATTTGACTAAGTTATTACCTCGTACCAATCAATACTAGCCTATTAGATAGTATACACTAAATCTATGTTAATAATTCTTTTCCTATTATCTACCTCCTTGGTCCGGCAAGTAGCATTAAAGAGAGTTCTAACGTTGAACATCCGTTAAAAAGACTTCTAAGTGAAAGAATTATTAATACATGCAAGACACTATTCTAGAATTGTTATTTTAGCTAGGGTTTATCTCATTATTTGCCTATGGTTCCAACAACCCTAGTTATGGAGTTTAGTTACTCATAGCCATAAACACAATATTCAAATATATTAAATAAGAATTCATGTACTTACTTCAATGAGAAAGAATAAAGTCCGAAAGTTTGCTTGATTAATCACCAAAAATCACTTGTAAGAATCTCAAAATCTAACACTAATACACAAAGTATAATAATATGATGTCTAATCTCGCAGAGTCTAACCTCAAAAATGAGGTTTTTCGAACTATTTATAAAAAAATAAAAACCTAATTAAACAAGGATTCTAATTACTGGTCTGCCAAAACGCGGCTGGGTCGACGGACCTCGCGACAGACCGTCGTGGTCGCGACGGACCGTCATGGACTCCGTCGTCCCATACTTAGGAATTTCTTCTGCTGCTCTCTTCATTCCCCTCAACGGCAAGTATGACGGACCGTCATAGGCACAACGCTCCGTCGAGGGTCTTCGTTTCAAAATACTTCAACTCTTGGAATCTGGGTACTAGGATCACTTCTCTGATCTTCACGACGAACCTGCACGACGGACCGTCATAGCCATGACGGACCGTCACAAGCTTTGTAATCCCACACTTGGTCAGACTTCCCCATCTTCCTTCAGCAGCTGCACTACGCTGCCACCTACGGACCCTCACAGGCATGACAGTCCGTCATAAGCTCCGTAGGTGGTCTCTTCTGCATTTTTTTCGCTCAAAATCTCCGCATTCAGCTTTGGACAAAATTCCTGCAAAACAAAGAGAAACTTATATTAAAATTAGCACAAAAAGGCTTTCTGACACACTAAACTTAAGGAAAAAGTATTAATATACTGTGAAACCACGGTTTTATCAACACCCTCAACTTAAATTCGGTTTTTGTCCTCAAGCGACGCACTATGACTCACTACACAATCTTTGTACAATAGTATTCATGTTTTATCCTTTGCAATCATTTGACTATCAATCCCGATTAATCTCATCAAATCTATGCATGCTATCACTATTAGGCTTGAATTTTGTGGGATTCGAACATGACACAGACTCACCATGCACTAACGCCTATCCTCTTCAATTTCTCACCGAGGTGCTAACAATTCCGGTATTGCAACTTGTGTCCTCACTTCAAAACAAAATCCTCATTTTTCACACAATGATTTCAGTTTGAGTATAAGGATTACTTTTCAACACTCGCTCTCAGAACAAAGTCACACTCATTCATACATATTGCGATAAGCTTTCCCTTATTTCCACTGCCTTAAGTTCGCTATACAACCCTTAGGATCACGATAGGACTTTCTTAGCTTGTAACATAGGCTCAGAGTCAGGTAGGGTATATTTAGGTATACTTTAGTGACTTTTTGCCCTCCTTGACATATCGGCTAAACCTTCCACTTTCTATCACTTTATCTCGCCCAGTTTCTCCAATTCTTTCACCTTGCTATTTTCCCTTCTTTCTTCATTTGTGTAAGTGACTCTTTTCCCTTTTTTTCTCTCTTTTTTTTTCAACGAGTTCTTGAGTCACTTTACTTTTGTTCTTTCTCTCTCTTTGTTCTTTCAACCCCACTTTCAAGAGCATTCCTCAAAACAGCCACCCCCAACTCATGGCTTTGCCATGAGTCAAGGTACACAATACCCAAAGTTGGGTCAGGGCCATAACGAAGGTTGTTTATGCGTTAGCCACCCTCAACTTAT
Organism: Solanum peruvianum; assembly: GCA_027705065.1. Taxonomy (NCBI): domain Eukaryota; kingdom Viridiplantae; phylum Streptophyta; class Magnoliopsida; order Solanales; family Solanaceae; genus Solanum; species Solanum peruvianum. The sequence continues at coordinate 17,859,307 of JAKWJD010001757.1, read as the reverse complement.
GCTTTTGGCATAAGCTGAGGTGCACATGTCCAAGGAGGGACCAGGGCCAACATATTGTTCCCAGAAAAGATCAGTTGGGGTGAAAAAGAAAGGTCTAATTTTAAGCTCAGATTATTTGGATCAAAGAAGGATAACTTTCATTTGGTTTCTTTTATTTAGGCTAGAAATGGGCTATCTTGAATAAGGGCCTATGATCCTTTCCTAATTGTCTGTTACAGCTTACTTTTAGCAGGACTAACCAGGCAAGTTCTAGCTCAGTACCAATAGTGGACTATTCAAATTTCCTCACACTCACTTGACATCTCATCACTTTACCAGATTATTAGACACCTAGTTCGAATTGAAGACTTAGGGTAATGCAATGGTGTAATTCTATTTCATGCTTAGAGCCACACAATTAACAGTTACTATGCCTAGTCATGCAACATTTTCCAGTTTTCTCAGGATATCATTTTAGCCAGCATGCTTCAAATTTAAACTATGTACAAAAGATATAAACATGCCGGTTCAACAGAAAAAGTAATCAGTGTTTTGGGGAAAAAGAACACAAGCAAGAAAACCCCAAAAAAGGATAGTGAGTTGGGCTACTCAGACTTCACCCTAACACTCACTTTACATTTACCCCACCCCCAACAAAAAAGCATGCAATTGTCCCCAATGCAAAAAAAATCTAAATATTAGTGTGGTAGGTGAAGCAAACCTGTGGCGCAAAGCGCCGTCGATCAACAAGATGGTGGGTCCAGTTCCCCAGAACCCACGTCCTCTGCAATCTGGACACCCTCAGTGGTGTCCTCAGCAGCAACCGCACCATCAATAGTGCCTCCTGCTGTCTCTACAGTGCGGGAGCTAGACGCCCCAGCCGCTATCTGCGATGCTCTGATTTGGTGTGCCTCCGCCTCAGCAAGTGAGGCTCTCCTCGCAGCCTCCATCTCTCGGCGCTCCTTCTTCCTTGCTCGCGCCTTATCCTCTGCTCGACCCCTACGCCTCTTGGCACTCTCTCGAGGGGGAGGTGTTGGAATTTCAGAAGTAGTAAATAGGGCCGCCAATACTGTGTCCTCAGCAGGCTCGACAGAAGGGGCCTTAGAATCCGGCACCCTCGCCGCTAGTATCGTGTCGATGTCTGCACGAAGACTGTCGACTGCAGCCTGAAGAGTCGACACATCTATCGGAGGGGCTGGTCGAGCAAACACTCTCAACTCAAAGGCATCTAGGCGCTGGTTAACCTCAGCAATCTTCCGCTCGGTAAACTGCTGCATCTTCCTCTCTAGACGCGCTTCAAACTCAGTAATCGACTTCTGCATCAACGGCTGGATATGATGCAGAAGAGTGGCCATTTGTGCCTCCAGTTTTTGGACCCTAGCAAGCGGGGCCAGTAACGGTAGAGGGGCTGTGTGAGAGGAGCTCGGGGCTGTGCTACTACCCGGGATAGACTCGACCGGGGTAGTGTCAATGGATGCCTGTGTAGCTGTGCGGGCCTGGGCTACCGTATCCACAAGATCATCAGCAAGAGGGGGCAGCTCTGGACGGGGCCCTCTTCGTGGCTCCAACTCATTGGCCTCGTCTCTGATGAGGCCGACATCAACTGTGCCCTGCGGGGTCTTCAACTGATCTATGTGCCATATGGGCACACCTGCGGACCTGCAAAGGGCAAAGATCATACACGGGAAGGGGTAGGTAGTAGTGACCTTGAATTCCCTCTCGTGCATGAGTGCCTAGAGAAGCCATGCGAAGTCCACCTCGAATCTGGCTATCATCGCCGCCATCAACACGGCTCGATCCCAGGTGACGATGTTATCAGCAGCTGTGGGGGAAAGGCAGTGACGGATGAGCAGCCACAAGAACTTTGCGACGAACGTGAGGTTGGCCTTCTTGATGGGCCCCTTCGGCTCAGTGACCCAATCGGCACCCTCTCCGTTGACTGATAGGTGCAGAGCCATCCACCTCTTGGTGGTCTATCTCAGTGCTGGCTCACGTAAGAACTAGCCATCCTTCACTATCTGCCAGCGGTAGTCAAAATCGGCAGTGTGTGGAGTCCGAGTGGCATCAACACTCTCGCCGTATAGAAACCGGCGAATGGCTGGCAGGGAAATGTCAACCTGCACGCCCCGGACTCGGACCTGCTCAAGTGGGGTCTGTTTAGCGGGGGCAGCCCGCCTATCGATCTGTGATCGGAGAGTCGCTACATAGGATGCGTAGAACTCTCGGACCATTTCCTCGCTGTATCGTCCCAACGGACGTGCTGTCCACTCTAAGCGATGCTTAGTGAAGAGGTTATGGATCTACGGCATCGTTGGGAGACTCCCTGTAAGTACCCGGCGCTCCAAGGTAAGTGTTCGAGTCATTACTCCTTTATCAGTCAGGAACTCGACGTCGGAAAAAACTTGAAACTGGCCGTCGACACACCACCAGTTTGGTTGGTCAGAGGCTGGGGTGGGGACCTGGGCTGGTGCACCATATGTAGAGTCTGAACTGTCAGCCTCATCACACGAGGCCGACGCTGCAGCGGTGGCGGGTGCAGGAACCTCAGCAGAGCCAGAGGCTTCCTCAGACCATGATACTCCTAAGGAGCCAGACGCTCCTTCCTCATTTGTGGCCGACCCAGAGGGTGTGCCGGTCAGTGTGCGCTCCTCATCAGACTGGGAGGCAGTGACTACGCTGGACGCCACCTTAGTGGGTGTGGCTCTGGGAGCACGTGCAGCACGGGAAGCTGTGGAAGTGCTTGGGGGCACGTACTCAGGGTCACGCTCATCATCAGAGCCGATGACCATGCGGGCAGACGGAGCGACAGACTTTGATCGCCCGCGTGTGTAGGTTCGGTATTGCTTGGGTGCCATTTGTAGGTAGTACCTTCAAAGGATCACTATTAGTACGAGTAGTGGAAAACTAGACAAGCGAAACCATACGATATAAAACAGTGAAAATAATATGTAAATGTTGTATAAACAGTGACACACAACGAGCCTGGTGAGGCTCGTCGTGACTTTGACGGACCGTCGTGAGGTCCGTCGTGGTGTACTTGGACTGTATAAATAGAGAACCCTGAAAGAGGGTCTGTGACTAGCATGAAGGTGTGTGCAGGACGGACCGTCACAGTTACGACGGTCCGTTGTAGATGTCTGTCGTAGGACACTTGGGGAAAAAATGGAGACCCTTAGGAGAGAGGTCTCTGACTGCTATGACGGTCATGCAGGACGAGCCGTCGTGGGTACGACGGTCCGTCACAAGTGTCCGTTGAAGGACACTTGGAAAAAAATGGAGACCCTTAGGAGAGGGGTCTCTGACCGGTATGACGGTCATGCAGGACGGACCGTCGTGGGTACGACGGTCAGTCACATGTGTCCGTTGAAGGACACTTGGGAAAAAAATGAGAGACCCCTGGAAACAGGGTCGCTGTCTAGCAAGACGGTTATGCAGGACGGACCGTCGCGAGGACGACGATTCGTCACATGTGTCCAGTAGGACAGGGGTGCTAGGGCTTGTGCAACGGACCCTACGACGGTCCGTCGTGGCTACGACGGTCCGTCATCGGGGTCTCGTTCTGAATGACATAGACAGAACTGTAGGTACCCTAAGCAACCCCGATGAACCCACATGGTCTTGTAGTGTTGTGGACCTATATGTGTCTATCCCAACTACCTAGGAAACTATTAATGCAAAATCACCTATGTCTTGGGTTGTCAACATGGCAAATTCGAATATTTTGAGCCTAGGTTTAGACATAATCATACTAAGAACTAAGTTAATACTAACTAATAAATAAAAATATAAGATAAATGAGTATAAATTTAGAGACACATACCTTAGAAATGGAGAAAAAGCAAATGGACAATGACTCAGTTGGCAGGGTAGACACCTACAGCAGCAGCTCCGACTAGTAGATGATAGTTTTAAGGCTTTGGAGAATTGTTAGGGGTAATGATTAGTGAGGGGGAAATGTGGAAGTCGAAAAGAGAGGGGAGATGAGAGGAATAATTAACGAATGGGGTGAAAATGAAGGGTTGGGGTGTTTAAACGGTCAGATTTTGAAAAAGGGTCCAGTCGGGTCGGGTCGGGTATAATTCATTAATCACGCGACGGTTCCCCGAAGACGGTCCATTTCACCTGTGACTTCCCGTCGTTGGTCTCGTCGTGTGTGCCCTAATTTCAAAATAGCAGAAAAGCGTACCTGGTACGACGGATGTATACGACGGTCCATCACAGGTGAAACGGTCCGTCGATGTTTCCGTCAGTGACTGCTGCAGAGTAATTTTCTGCAGAATTCCCTGGTGATGTGCCTGCAAATTTAAAACCCATTAATAGAAAAATGCTACCATTACTAAAAAGACGATAAGTATTGGGTTGCCTCCCAACAAGCACCTGATTTAATGTCGCGGCACGACTGGGGACACTCGATTACTCAGACTTCATCAAGATGGTATGCCTCTATCACTTCATGTGCCGATTCAGCATGCCCGAAATAGATTTTTATGCGCTGTCCATTTACCTTTAACTGCACACCCTCCTTAGTTTCCAACTCAACTGCTCCATGAGGGAATAGTTGGGTAACCAAGTAAGGACCAGTCCATTTGGACTGGAGCTTGCCCGGAAACAAGCGCAACCTGGAATTGAATAAATGCACCAAATCCCCGACCATAAATTCTCGCTTTTCAATTTTGTTGTCATGGTACTTCTTCATCTTTTCTTTGTATAGTGCTGAGCTCTCATAGGCTTTTAGGCGAAATTCATTGAGTTCATTCAACCCATTTAACCGTTGCTCTACAGCTTCACTCCAATCCATTTTTAACTTCTTCATAGCCCACATGACTTTATGCTCTAACTCAACCGGAAGATGACAAGCTTTCCCATATACAAGTTGGTATGGAGACATACCTATGGGAGTCTTATATGCTGTCCGGTAGGCCCAAAGAGCATCATCAAGCCTCCTTGACCAATCCGTTCTACTAGCGTTCACTGCTTTTGACAATATCTGTTTTATTTCCCGATTCGACACTTCGACTTGCCCACTAGTTTGAGGGTGGTAAGGAGTGGCCACATTATGGCGAACCCCGTATTTCTCCAATAACCCCTTGAACAATCTGTTGCAGAAGTGGGAGCCCCCATCACTAATAATGGCCCTTGGGGTGCCAAAACGAGAGAATATATTCTTTTTCAACAATGCAGTGACACTCTTCCCTTCATTGTTTGCTAGGGCTATGGCTTATCGACTGCTACTAGAATGTACTTCATTCCATGAGAACTCACGAAAGGGCCCATAAAGTCAATACCCCAAACATCAAATAACTCAATCACAAGAATGGGGTTTAGAGGGAGCTCTTGCTTTCTTAAAATACCACCATCTCGTTGACATTTGTCACATGCTTTAGCAAACCCATGAGCATCTTGATGAAGAGTTGGCCAATAGTAACCACATTGTAATATCTTATGAGCGGTTCGGATACCACTGTGATGTCCGCCAACAGGTGAAGAATGGCATGCCTCTAACACAATCAACATTTCACATTCTGGCACACAACGCCGAATAAGCCCGTCGGCACAACTCCTATACAAGTATGGTTCATCCCAAAAGAACTTCTTCACAACGTACATGAACTTTTTCCTTTGATGAAAGGATAAGTCTGATGGAACAATATCACTAGCCAGATAGTTCGCAAAATGTGCGAACCATGGAATCAAGTCTTGTGAAGCAGCCAATACATGTTCATCCGGGAAAGTATCATCAATGTCAGTCTTATCCCCTAACTCTCTCATAGCTTCATCCTCTAGACGAGATAAGTGATCAGCAACTTGATTTTCAGTTCCTTTTCTATCCAGCACTTCAAAGTCAAATTCTTGCAGCAGTAATACCCAACGAATTAGCCTAGGTTTCGCATCCTTCTTCGCCATCAAATATCTCAATGCTGAATGGTCAGTATGCACTATAACTCTAGTACCTAGCAAATAGGAGCGAAATTTTGCAAAAGCAAAGACTACTGCAAGGAGTTCTTGCTCAGTCACTGTGTAGTTCTTCTGAACTTCATTTAGGGCTTTACTAGCATAGTAAATTGGGTGCAGGATTTTGTTTCTTCTCTGTCCAATACTACACCAAGAGCCACTCCACTAGCATCGCACATTACCTCAAATGGACTGTTCCAATCCGGAGAAATAATGATAGGTGCAAACACTAACTTTTCTTTTAGCTCACCGAATGCTTTAAGACATGATTCATCAAAACAAAATTTACATTCTTTCTCCAGCAATTTGCACAATGGGTGTGCAATCTTTGAAAAGTCTTTGATGAATCTCCGGTAAAAACCTGCATGCCCAAGAAAGCTTCTCACACCTTTCACAGAGATCGGCGGGGGAAGTCTCTCTATTACCTCGACTTTAGCTCGATCAACCTCTATGCCTTTTTCTGAAATGCGATGACCCAACACAATACCCTCTTTCACCATGAAATGACACTTTTCCCAGTTTAGTACTAAATTGCAGTCTTCACATCTTTTAAGGACCTCAGATAAATTGGCCAAACACCGCTCGAATGAATCACCAACCACAGAAAAATCATCCATAAAAACTTCTATAGTATCCTCCATCATGTCAGAAAATATTGACATCATACATCTCTGAAAGGTTGCGGGTGCATTGCACAGCCCAAACGGCATTCTTCTGAACGCAAAGGTCCCATATGGACAAGTGAAAGTGGTTTTCTCTTGATCTTCTGGTGCAATAGAAATCTGATTATACCCCGAATACCCATCAAGAAAACAATACCACCCTTTTCCGGCAAGTCTATCCAACATCTGATCCATGAAGGGCATAGGAAAATGGTCTTTTTCAGTCCATGAGTTTAGTTTACGGTAATCCATACACACCCTCCATCCAGTAACCGGTCTCATTGGAACAAGTTCATTCTTTTCGTTGGGGACCACAGTCATTCCCCCTTTCTTAGGTACACACTGAACTGGGCATACCCAACTACTATCGGCGATTGGATAGATTACTCCGGCATCCAACCACTTGATGATTTCCTTCTTCACAACCTCTTGCATAGGAGGATTCAAGCGTCTCTGATGCTCAATACTCGGCTTATGATCAGGCATGAGTTGGATTTTATGAGAGCAAATACCGGGAGGGATCCCAATAATGTCCGCAATAGTCCACCCAATAGCTCTTTTGAACCTTTTTAGTACCTTCACCAAACTCTGAACCTGTTGTTCATCCAAGTCTGATGCAATGATTACCGGCAAAGTGTCACCCTTTCCTAAGAATTCATATCTGAGATGAGGTGGGAGAGCTTTTAGTTCTAATTTTGGAGTTTCCTCTATAGATGGTTTCGCGGGTGGGGACTCGTGATTCTTCATATCAAGCTCAAATTTCTTCGGTTAAACCGAACATCACCTCGGTCAAGAGCAGCGACTAATGACTCATACTCTTCAATGCAATCGCTATCAAAGTTCATTATCACTGCCGTTAATGCTTCGACACCTAGACGTTCTTCTATTTGTGTCTCAAATGTCTCACCCATGTTGTAGGATATAGCAGATGCCGATTGGAGATCACCACTCTGCCTCATGGACCTACAAATATTAAAGGTCACTTCCTCATTGTTCAACCGAAATTTCATCTGCCCCTTTTCCATGTCTACTAAGGCTCTTCCCGTAGCAAGGAATGGCCTCCCAAGAATAATGGGCACTTCAAAATCGACTTCGCAATCAAGAATAACAAAATCTGCTGGAAATATGAATGACTCCACTTTTACTAACACATCGTGGAGTATCCCTATAGGCCGTTTTACTGTTCGATCGGCCATCAGTAGCCGCATCGCAGTGGGCTTTGGGTCACCCAAACCCAACTTCTTGTAAATCGAGAGGGGCATGAGATTTATGCTTGCCCCCAGATCACATAAGGCTTTCGCAAAATGTAATAGCCCGATTGTACAAGGAATAATGAACGCACCCGGATCTTCTTTCTTTTGGACCAGAGATCTTGTAGCAATAGCACTACAGTGTTGCATTCTATCATCATCCTCAAAAGTAACCGATCTTTTCTTTGTGACCAGATCTTTCATAAACTTGGCGTAATCGGGCATTTGTTCTAAAGCTTCTACCAAAGGGACATTGATAGAAAGTTGCTTCAACATTGTGATAAAACGCCGATATTTGCCATCCTCGGTCTTTTTCACTAATCTTTGAGGAAATGGGGGTGGTGGCCTAGGCATAGGAGTTACCTTTTTAGGCACTTCAGCATCTTTTGCAATGTTATCCTCTAAATCAGCATCAACATTTACCACTTTATCAGTATCTTTTGTCACGTTATTCTCATTAGATGGCATAGGTGGGTCAATGGTTTGCTTGCCACCGCGAGTAGTAATTGCCATGCAATGTCCATCATTTTTCGGATTTTGGACAGTGTTGCTAGGAAGAGTGCCAGTTGTCGTGTGTTCACAATTGCAGATAATTGGGCAAATTGTAACTCAAGTTGCTTAATCAATATTGCATGTGTATCAACTTTTTGCCCAATACCCGCTAAATCATTCCTCAACTCTTTATTATGCTCATCACTAGCATCGAACCTCCTCATCATTTTATGCAACATATCCTTAACTCGCGACATACTACCTCCACCATCCCTAGGAGTAAATTCACGATTTTGAGGAAGAACATAGGGTCCATTCCTGTCGTTTCTATTACCATAGTTACCCCTGTTGAAGTTGTTGTCGCGATTGTAGTTTCCATCTCGGACATAATGACCCTCACGATTGTAGTTACCATAGTTCCGACCTTGGTTCCCTTGACCTTGGCGCAATTCTCCTGATTAGAGCCTTGGGTACTTGGTCGGAAACCCCCCATCTGTTCATTTACTGCATAGGAATCCTCCTCATAATAACACTCATCGTTTGGAGGTGGTGGTTTAGCCAAGTAGTTGACTGCATTTATCTTTTCTGCACCCCCAGTGACATGTTTTAGTACCAACCCAAGCTCAGTTCTCATCTGAGTCATTTCTTCACGAATATCATCTGTGGCTGGGTTGTGAGTGGACTGCACTGCGTAGGTGTTTCTCCCTGTATAGGACTTCCTAGTACTCCAAGCTTTGTTATTTCGGGAGATTTTCTCTAGTTTTTCTGCAATCACAGCATAAGGGCATTCTCCATAAGATCCACCTGCTATAGTGTCCAACACCGCTTTATTGTTATCATCCTGTCCCCGATAGAAGTATTCCTTCAGTGACTCATCATCTATACGTTGATTTGGAACACTTCTCAAGAATGAGGTGAATCTATCCCAAGAACTACTAACTGACTCTCCTGGTAGTGCCACAAAGTTGTTCACCCTGTCTTTGTGTTTTAATTTCTTGGAGACCGGATAGTAGCGTGCTAAGAAAACATCCCTTAGTTGGTTTCAAGTGAAGATGGAGTTGTATGGGAGCTCAGTGAACCACATAGCAGCCTCTCTCGTCAGTGAGAGAGGAAACACTCTGAGACCTATTACATCTAGATCCAAATCAGGCCTCCCCACACAACTTTACACACTGCCCTTACCTTAGCTATATGGGCATGTGGATCCTTAGAAGGTAGCCCTGAAAACAAACCTCTGGCAGTAAGCATTTGCATCAGGCTACTAGTTACCACAATAGTGTGGCCTGTGGGTAGAGGGGGCAAGACAAGTGGCCCATCCGAGTCTGCTATGTTATCATACCCTATGTAGTATGCTTGAGGCCGTGGAGCGGGATTTTGTTCCCCACAGGTTCATAACTTGATAATTCTAACTATAAAAATTCTTTCCTAGTATCTTGCATGCAAAATGATAAGTTATGTATTTCTAAATCCTTGGTCCGGCATCTAGAAATCTCACTCCGCACCTTGGTCCGACTACGTGTGTTTCTATCCTAACCCTTATCTTTACCTCATATTAAGCGTCGTATTCGATATTTGACTAAGTTATTACCTCGTACCAATCAATACTAGCCTATTAGATAGTATACACTAAATCTATGTTAATAATTCTTTTCCTATTATCTACCTCCTTGGTCCGGCAAGTAGCATTAAGGCGAGTTATAACGTTGATCATCCGTTAAAAAGACTTCTAAGAGAAAGAACTATTAATACATGCAAGACACTATTCTAGAATTCTTATTTTAGCTAGGGTTTATCTCATTATTTGCCTATGGTTCCCACAACCCTAGTTATGGAGTTTAGTTACTCATAGCCATAAACACAATATTCAAATATATTAAATAAGAATTCATGTACTTACTTCAATGAGAAAGAATAAAGTCCGAAAGTTTGCTTGATTAATCACCAAAAATCACTTGTAAGAATCTCAAAATCTAACACTAATACACAAAGTCTAATAATATGATGTCTAATCTCACAGAGTCTAACCTCAAAGACGAGGTTTTTCGAACTATTTATAAAAAATAAAAACCTAATTAAACAAGGATTCTAATTACTGGAAATCTGCCAAAACGCGGCTGGGTCGACGAACCTCGCGACGGACCGTCGTGGTCGCGACGGACCGTCATGGACTTCGTCGTCCCATACTTAGAAATTTCTTCTGCTGCTCTCTTCATTCCCCTCAACGGCAAGTATGACGGACCGTCATAGGCACAACGGTCCGTCGAGGGTCTTCGTTTCAAAATACTTCAACTCTTGGAATCTGGGTACTGGGATCACTTCTCTGATCTTCACGACGAACCTGCAGGACCGACCGTCATAGCCATGACGGATCGTCACAAGCTTCGTAATCCCACACTTGGTCAGACTTCCCCATCTTCCTTCAGCAGCTGCACTACGCTGCCACCTACGGATTGTCACAGGCACGACGGACCGTCATAAGCTCCGTAGGTGGTCTCTTCTGCATTTTTTTCGCTCAAAATCTCCGCGTTCAGCTTTGGACAGATTTCCTGCAAAACAAAGAGAAACTTATATCAAAATTAGCACCAAAAGGCTTTCGGACACACTAAACTTAAGGAAAAAGTATTAATTATACCGTGAAACCACGATATATCATCATGTACTATACTATACGATGGTATGTGATGGCTTATGTAGGATGTATGTATGATTTCTTGGCCTTAAGGTGATGCATAACACCAAGTATCACTAGAGGGTTACTTCGGAGGTTAATGAGTTAAAGAAAAGAAGTTCATTGTAAAGAGAAAAATGCTTACTGCAAGGAGTGAGGAGGTTATTATGCATTCAATTAGACTGTCTCTTTTTGCTTGTTTTCAAAGGTTTTTATGAATGACTATCATACTTAGTGCATTTTAGTACTAATTCATATTTCTTCTACATTTTTCACTATGTGTAGAGTTTGGCGATATCAACTTCCATCCTCATGGCTAGTATCGTAATAGATCAGGAAGAAGAAGTTTGGTGAGTCCGCTTAGTATTCGGGGGCTTGACTGTTATGTATTTTAATTCTTTCTTTTATATGTTAGACTTTTGTAAGTCTATGTCCCAAAGATTTATTCAAAGTGTTATAGATGGTTTAAGACATAGTGTACTTTCACTTATTTTTATAAAAGACTTCAATTAAATGGATACATTTTTAAATTCCGCACCATTTCCTGTTTTATTATGTTATGATATGCTAAGAGGCTTTTATGAGGCTCTCGGAGTCTTGTACACTATGTTACGTCTAGGGGTACTCCTTGGTCGTGACACTTCATCCTCACGACATCTTTATTTTCCAATTTTTTTGATTGAAGTTGAGGAGGTAAATCTTCGAAATCGTCATCGATGTCCATGATTTTCTTTGACATAGATACAAAATCAACGCATCTTCTTTTTGACACATTTTAACCGTGTGATAAACATGCATTCTCTCCTTCTTATTCTTCTAACCCACTACTTGTGAAATTCCAAATTAAAATTGGGTCTGTCATTAACATCATTAGTAAACACACAATGAAGGACTAAGGAAAGTCACCAGCTTAGGTGGAAAGCGCACATCCCTATTGAATTTCCTTTGCGGGACTTCTTCCCTCATCAATTTTCAGAGTTTCTTTAACAAAAGGGTAAATAGGAGAGGGAAGGCTACAACTTAGGTATTTCATAAAACTATATACATCTCACACGATAACAAAAAAAAGCAAAAATAAATATAGCTCATACATATTGAGCATACAAAAAAAAGTTGACTCGCATAAAAAAAAGAGTCAATGGGTCAAATTGGAACCTGGGAACTGAGACATTCATTGAAAGGGTTTGATGGGTTCGAGCATACCATTATCTACATGCCACCTAGACCTGGAAGATGAAAAAGTGTGAGGAATACTTAGAAGAAAAGATGAATGTCATGAATGAAGTCAAGAGTCTACCCAAAGGACTGAAGCAGACCAAAAAGACTAACTTGAGACATGACAAATCAACCAATAAGAGAATCATGAATTCCGAAAATAGCCAAAACGTGGAGCACAAACAACAGGGTAGGCCAACAAAAAAGAATGATAAAAGATCTATGTTGCAACAATCGCTCACTGATATTTAGAGAAAGAAAGACCAGCAAACTGACAACCCAAAAATTGAGATGAGAATCAATGTCATTACATGAAACATGACAGCATTGAACTTGTATGTATGACAAAAAACACATCCTGCGATAGTCAGTCACAAGTCTTTAACATGGACAACAAAAGGTTTCAACCATCATCAGAAGCATAAATACTAGTGCTACTGGATAGAACACCATTAGACAAGGACATACAGACAGGAGATGATGGATGGCCATTCTTTTCATTACATCAGTACCGACAAGAAAAAATTAATCTAATACTTTGGCATGCATTAGGATTTGTCAGTTGATCATCTTTCCAATCTTTTGAAAGCAAATCATAATTAATTGAAGAAAACAGGGACAAATTCTGCAGGAAGCTAGAGAAGTCAATATAATTAGACACCAAAGAGAACATGCCAAATGAAATAGAGATTGCAGTCAAACCTTCTGTCTAGAAAGTTAATATCCCTAAAGAAAGGTGTTGTTTCACCTGCATAACAATTACGTTCAATTCTCAGATGAATTTCAACTTAAAAGAATGAATAGAACTATGTTACCATATAAATGATACAATGGAGAAATGATTGTTACCTCGGAGGCTTCTCATTGAACATGCCAAATGGCATATACAAAACCCTAGATAACATCTTATTTATTATGGTGGATGCTCTTCATTTAATTCGTGTAGAATTGCTTTGTGGTTAATTGGGTTGACAAGATAGTTTCTCTAGGTATAATCCTTCACTTTGTTTACAATATCTCCTTTTATTGTTGGATATCCTTATCGCACTTTACCTCTTCTATAGTTGTTTTTACTGTATATATTTGGATCAGAGACTTTCGATGAGCTCCCGGCTTTTATAACTGTCCTTCTACTTTTGTTTTGGCTGCACTAGTCTTCATTTTGTGTTCAAAAATGGTTCTCTATATCTGTACTTATTTAATATTTTTGTGTCTTGGAGGTGTTTTTTGTATATATTGTTTGTCATTCCCTCTTTTACTTCTTATATTTGTTTTTACTTTCGTCTCTCTTGCGTCATAGATCATTACTCCTTCTTCTAGGATATAATTTTGGCGTACTTACTAGTAGGATGTTGTAGGTGTCATCATGACTTGAGATTCCAGATCATGATAGTGAAGGCATGCTTTTTCTGGAAAGGATCGAGAAGATGAATAGAGAGAAAAATTGAGGTGTGGGCTAGGTATGGAGGAAATATGAGTCAAAGAATTTGGTTTCATCATGATTTAATGGGAAAAAATGGATCAAAAATGGTTTGAGGGAACTGACACCTTTTTAACATATTTTATCAAACTTAACATGACTCGAAACCAATTCAAATTTGATAAGACGGAAATGAGATAAATCAAGTACTTAATCAATTTAATGAGCTTCTCAACTTCAATAATATAAAATAGTAGTAATTTGATATAAAAGCATTTTCAAAAAAAAAAAGACTAACTATATCATTAAATTATAACTTAATTTATTTTGATAAATAATTTCCCAAATATTTGTAAAGAAAGAAATTGTATACATCTATATAACATATGTAATAAAGATACAAATATTATTTTTAAAAAGGAAAAATTTTCCTTGTAATGATTCTTCAAGTATTTTTATTTTTGTAAAACAATTATTCCAACATTATTTGAAATTGAAGTAACTCCAAAAATTAATTAAATTATGAAGAATAAAAGTTGAGTGTTAACAAGAACTGGAAGTTTTTATTTTGAAAAATATTACCACGTCTAAAATTATGAAGAAATTATAGCATATGCTACTACTTGATCGGAATTTGTGACAACTTCTATGTGATTTGGTCATGATGCACCGAAGAAATCTTCAACAAAAAATATTGATTGTAATTATTGTTTCCACTTTAGACATTATTCCAACGTCAAAGGAAATAAAATTCAAAAAAAAAAAAAGGTTAGAAATTTTCCTTTCTAAAGTGATCTCAATTTCACTATTTAAGAATTTTTTTTATCAAAAAGATTAAATTTTAAATTTAATTTTAAATACTATGGTACATGGAATTATTTGAGATTATATTTATATCTTTTATCTTGTATATATCAACTCTTTTACCCTAAAATAGAAAATAAAATATACATTAAATTATAAGTGACTGGATGTTTGGGGTGGGTAGATACCCCTTTTGAGTTCCTCAATATAATATGTCAATCATGTTATGTTTTCTTCATCCAACTATTTCCTACCCACTCAAACATTTTTTACTCTTTTATTTCTTTGTTTTCCCCTCTCCCCTCTCACCCAAAATATCATTAGTTTTGTTCTTTTTTTGTATAAATATTTTTTATTTTGTAAGATTTTCATGCTTAGTATTTCCTTTATTTTGTAGCTAACTAGATGTAATTCTATTTGGATATGATCTCTATTTATATGTAAAAGGAGAAAAAAAAGTGTCCCGTGTCAGTACCACAAAATAATATTTTTTAAAAATTATTAAAATTATTAGTTACATATAATAGGGTTAAATAATAAACTGATTTTTATTTTTAAAATAATTTCTGAATTTGTTATGTATTATTTTAATAGATTCTGTTACGTTTTTAAAAAATAAACTGTGATATTTTACAATCAAAGATAGTAATCTATTTAATTAAAATTTTAAATACATTTTCTATATCATATTATTAAAAGAAATCAGCCATCAGCAAAATAAGCTATAATAATAATAATAATAATAATAATAATAATAATAATAATAATAATAATAATAATAATAATAATAATAATAGTAATAGAAATAGTAATAGTAATAGTAATAGTAATAGTAATAGTAATAGTAATAGTAATAGTAATAGTAATAGTAATTGTCACGACCCAAAACGAGCCGCGAGTGGCACCCACACTTATCCTACTATGTGAGCGAACCAACCAATCTAAACCCCAACATTCCAACCATAATAAACAGAATATAATGCGGAAGACTTTAAACTCATTAATATAACCAATAAATAACTTCTAAAAACTTAATACTTATTATTCCCAAAATCTGGAAGTCATCACCACAAGAACATCTATCCTCAAATTACTAAATCTAAGAGTGTCTAAGAAGCTAAAATAAATAAACAGCTAGTCCATGCTGGAATTTCAAGGCATCAAGACATGAAGAGAAAGATCCAGTCCAAGCTGGAAGCAATAGCTCACCCTGAAATCTGGCGTGATGAAGACTGGCTAGAGTTGAGGACGAGTTGAAGACGATGGCACGTTTGCTGCACTCCACAATAACAAAGAAAACAATTTACAAGTAGGGATCAGTACAAGGCACAAGTACTGAGTAGGTATCATCGGCCAACTCATAATAGAAAGCAATATATATCAAATAATAATATAAAATCGACCACAATACTTAACAGGTGACAATTAACAAGTCAAGAATCATTTGCAACAACACCAAACACACCTATGAGAACTCAAGCCTCCACACCATGCTGTCACGACCCAAATCAGGGACGCGACTGGCACCCACATTTACCCTCCTATGTGAGCGAACCAACCCATCTAAACCTTAACATTTCAAGATATATCAACGGAAAATAATGCGGAAGACTTAAACTCATTAATAAAACAATTCAAAACTATTATTATTATCCCCAAAATCTGGAAGTCATCATCACAAGAACATCTATCCTCAAATTACTAAACTAAAAACGTCTAAGAAGCTAAAACAAATAAAAGCTAGTCCATGCCGGAAGTTCAAGGCATCAAGACTTGAAGAAGAAGATCCAGTCCAAGCTAGACGCATTAGCTCACCCTGAATTTCCGAAGGTCGTGAAGACTGGCTAGATCTACTGTTGAGTTGAAGTTGACGGAACGTTTGCTGCATTCCACAAATAACAAAGAAGAAAACATAAAAGTAGGGGGTCAGTACAACCACAAGTACTGAGTAGATATCATCGGCCAACTCAAAATAGAAAACAATATACATCAAATAATATCATAAATAAACTATAATACTCAACATGTAGCAACAACAAGTACTAAAATCATCAATAAGTACTAACAAGTTCATCCATGAGGACTCAAGCCTCAATATCATACTCATTTGGGAATTAGATTCATTAGATTGAATTCATTAACATATTTCAAGATTCATTATATTTATTCCCCTCGTGTCGGTACGTGAAACTTCGCTCCATCTACTATCCTGGTGTCGGAACGTGACACTCCGATCCTCATATACTATCCTGGTATCGGAACGTGGCACCCGATCCATATACTATCCTGGTGTCAGAACGTGAGACTCTGATCCTCAGTCTATCCTGGTACCGGAACGTGGCACCCGATCCATATACTATCCTGGTGTCGGAACGTGACACTCTGATCCTCATTCTATCCTGGTACCGGAACGTGGCACCCGATCCATATACTATCCTGGTGTCGGAACGTGACACTCCGATCCTCATTCTATCCTGGTACCGGAACATGGCACCCGATCCCCTAATCTCACCCTTTTCGTTCATCAAGCCTTCTTTTATACCAAGGCATCATCATTAACAGAGTAGATTAGGGTTTCTTTTCAAGATTTTGGGATTCAATAGCTTCATCATGCTTATTTATTCACAATTTCATATTCATATTCATATTCATGCAAGCATACAATTAAGCATATAGAAGGGTTTACAATATTACTAGCACATATCATTCGCTATTAAGAGTTTACTATAAGATAGCATAAACCATAACCTACCTCCACCGAAGAATTGGAATCAACAAGCAATTTCCCAAGCTTTCTTCTTCTTCTTGTTCGATCAATTCTCTCTCCCTCTCTCTTGTTCTTTCTAGTTTTCTTATTCAAACCCTCTTTATTTTACCCTAATTAACATATAATTAAGTGTAAAAGATGACAATGATACCCCACTAATTAATCCAAAGTTACCTCTTTTATCCCTCAAGAATTTGAGTTATTAATATAAACCCACGAAATCTATAATTAAGGAAAGAATAGTCCAAAACGTCCCTTAAAACTTAACCAGAATTCCGACTCCAACTGGGATTACGCAACCTGTGACGGGCCGTCGTGCCTGCGACGGTCTGTCACACAGGTCGTCGTAACGATCAGAGTTCTATTTTTCACCAAGGACACTGTGACGGTCCGTCACACCTGTGACGGTCCGTCACACCTGTGACGGTCCGTCACACCTGTGACGGTCCGTCACACCTGTGACGGTCCGTCCTGCAAGTTCGTTACGAAGTTCAGAGAGTCGATTTTCAGTACCCAATTTCAGAATTCCTAAGTATATTGAAACGATACCCTGCGACGGCCCGTCGTGCCTGTGACGGTCCGTCGTGGGGTCTGTGGTTTCAGCCAGTTTTTCCAGAAATAAAATCTGCTGCTCAAAACGACTAAACAGGTCGTTACAATAGATACCAATTTACCCATCGTTCGTCCCCGAACGATCAAAAGAAGAAAAACAATGGCGAAAAGGAGTACCTGAATCTGTAAACAGATGTGGGTATTTTTCTTGCATATGTGCCTCCTTCTCCCAAGTAGCCTCTTCAACCGGTCGATTCTTCCATTGAACTTTGATGGATGCAATCTCTCTCGACCTCAACTTGCGAACTTCTCTATCTAATATAGCAACCGGTTCCTCCTCATAAGTCAAAGTCTCATCAAGCAAAACTGAATCCCAACGGATAATGTAGTTTCCATCTCCATGGTATCTTTTCAACATGGACACATGAAATACCGGATGCACTCCGGACAGCCCTGGGGGCAAGGCTAATTCATAAGCCACCTCCCCTATTTGCTTTAGTACCTCAAATGGTCCAATATACCTTGGACTTAGCTTACCTCTTTTGCCAAACCGCATCACCCCTTTCATGGGTGAAACCTTCAACAAGACTTGTTCACCCTCCATGAACTCCAAGTCTCTAACCTTTCGGTCTGCATACTCTTTTTGTCTACTTTGCGCCGCTAGAAGCTTTTCTTGAATGCCCTTCACCTTATCTAACGAATCCCTCAAGAGGTCAGTACCCCAAGGTCTAACCTCAAATGTATCAAACCACCCAATGGGAGATCTACACCTCCTCTCATACAATGCTTCAAATGGAGCCATATCAATACTGGAGTGATAGCTATTATTGTATGAAAACTCTGCCAAAGGTAAGAAGCTATCCCAATGGCCACCAAACTCCATCACACATGCACGAAGCATATCCTCCAACACTTGAATCGTTCGCTCAGACTGACCATCAGTCTGAGGGTGGAACGCAGTACTAAGGTCTAACCTAGTACCCAATTCAGCATGCAATGTTTTCCAAAACTTAGAAGTAAACTGCGTACCTCTATCTGATATAATGGAGAGCGGAACTCCATGCAGTCGAACGATTTCTGAGATGTAGATTTTTGCTAACTTCTCTGCATTGTAAGTCACCTTGACCGGGATGAAATGAGCAAACTTAGTTAACCTATCAACAATCACCCAAATGGAGTCATACTTACCCATTGTCTTTGGAAGACCAACCACAAAGTCCATTGCGATTCTCTCCCACTTCCATTCAGGAATGGGCATTCTCTGAAGCGTTCCTCCGGGCTCTGGTGTTCATACTTTACTTGTTGACAGTTTGAACATTTGGCAATAAAGTCAACAATATCACGCTTCATTCTACTCCACCAAAAGTGTTGCTTTAGGTCGCGATACATCTTGGTTGCACCCGGATGTATAGAATACCTTGTACTATGAGCCTCTGTCAGAATAGTGTTGATCAAATTATCGATGCGGGGTACACATACCCTTCCCTTAATCCTCAAAACACCTTCCTCATCGATTGTTGCTTCTTTAGCCTCTCCTTGCAACAATTTATCTCGAATCCGGATCAATTTCTCATCATCAAACTACTTCCCCTTAATCTTGTCAAGGAAGGAGGATCTTGCCTCCACACAAGCTAACAATCCTCCCTTCTCATTTACTTCTAACCTCATGAGGTCGTTAGCCAAAATCTGCACTTCTCTAGCCAATGGGCGTCTAGAAGCTTGCAAATGAGCTAGACTTCCCATGCTTCCGGCCTTTCTACTTAAAGCATCCGCTACAACATTAGCCTTCCCCGGATGATACAAAATAGTGATATCGTAGTCCTTCAGTAGTTCCATCCATCTCCTTTGTCTCAAGTTCAAATCTTTCTGAGTAAAGACATACTGTAGGCTACGATGATCCGTATAGACTTCACACTTAACCCCATATAAATAGTGCCTCCATTGCTTCAATGCAAATACTACCGCGGCCAATTCCAAGTCATGAGTTGGATAGTTACGTTCATGCACTTTTAATTGTCTTGAAGCATAAGCAATTACGTTCTTCTCTTGCATTAGCACTGCACCCAAACCCGAATAGGATGCATCACAATAAACAATGAAGTTCTTACCCTCTACCGGCAAGGTGAGGATAGGTGCGGTAGTCAACAAAGTCTTGAGTTTCTGAAAACTTTCCTCACACTCATTCGACCATACAAATGGAAAATTCTGCTTAGTCAAGTTCGTCAATTGGGAAGCAATAGAGGAGAATCCCTTGACAAATCGGCGGTAGTAGCTAGCTAACCCAACAAAACTCCGTATTTCTGACACATTAGTGGGTCTCACCCAATTCTTCACTGTCTCAATCTTAGAAGGATCCACCATCACTCCATCCTTAGAAACTACATGCCCCAAGAAGGACACTGCATCTAGCCAAAACTCACACTTAGAGAACTTGGCATAAAGCTTTTTCTCCCTCAACATTTCCAACACAATCCTCAAATGCTCCTCATGTTCCTTCTTACTTTTAGAATATACCAGTATATCATCTATAAATACGATCACAAAGAGGTCCAAATATGGCTTAAAAATCCCATTCATCAAGCTCATGAAAGCAGCGGGGGCATTTGTAAGACCAAAGGACATCACTACAAATTCATAATGCCCATACCTAGTCCGAAAAGCGGTCTTTGGCACATCCGTTGCCCGTATTTTCAATTGATGATAACCGGATCTCAAGTCGATCTTCGAGAAGACACAAGCACCTTGTAGTTGATCGAATAAGTCATCAATGCGAGGAAGAGGATACTTGTTCTTAATAGTTACCTTGTTCAACTGCCGGTAGTCTATGCACATCCAAAAACTCCCATCCTTCTTCTTCACAAACAAAACTGGAGCACCCCAAGGAGATGCACTTGGTCTAATGAAGCCTTTGCTCAACAACTCTTGAAGTTGTGCCTTTAACTCTCTTAACTTCGCGGGAGCCATTCTATAAGGGGGTATAGAAATGGGGCGAGTGCCCCGTTCAAGATCGATACAGAAGTCAATATCCCTATCTGGTGGCATACCAGGAAGATCTGCAGGGAACACATCCAGAAACTCACGGACTACCGAAACCGACTCAATCGAGGGTACTTGGGTAGTGTCATCCTTGAGATGTGCCAAGAAAGCTAAACACCCTTTACTAACCATTTTCTTAGCACAAAGAAAGGAGATGATACGCACCGGATTGGAAGTGTACTCACCCTCCCACACTAACGGATCTGTCCCAGGCTTGGCTAACGTCACAGTTTTGGCATTACAATCCAAGATCGCAAATTGCGGAGAAAGCCAAGTCATACCCAGAATTACATCAAAATCAACCATTTCTAGGATAACCAAATCTACATAAGTGTTGCTCCCCACAAAGTTCACCAAACAAGACCTATATACCTTTTCAACTACCACAGACTCACCACCAGAGTAGAAACACGAATAGGCATATCAAGTAATTCACAATGTAAATTTAGACCATTAGCAAATGATGAAGATACATATGAAAACGTGGAGCCAGGGTCAAATAATACAGAAGCCATGCAATCACAAACCAAAAGATTACCTGTGATAACAGCATCAGACGCCTCCGCTTCAGATCTCCCAGGGAAAGTGTAACAATGGGCCCTATCACCCGTCTGTCCATTGCCCCTACCATGTTGTGTCGTAGTGGCTCAAGTTTGCCCATCACCTCTGCCGTTGTGGTGACCACCATAACCTCGACCACCACGTCCTCCAGAAAAGCGGCCTCTACCATGACCACCCCTACCTCTAGCTAGTGGTGTTCTGTAACTCTGGTTTGGACAATACCTCTTAATGTGTCCAATCTCCCCACATCCATAACATTCTCTGGGTTCACGCATCGGCCCCTCAAAGATATGTTGACCGGTCTGAGGTGGACCCCCAACTACAGTCTGTAGTGAAGACTGAATTGGTCGAACTGAGTAGCCTCCAGAACTCTGTCCTCTAGTATACGAACCGTTGAACTCACCTCCCTTTCGAAACCTCTTTGATGTCGATGTTGTGGTGAAGTCATCTGGCTTCACTCCTTCCACCTCTATCACAAAGTCTACCACCTCTTGGAAGGATTTCACCGTAGCCGCTACCTGTAAGGATGAAATCCGCAACTCTGACCTCAACCCCTTCACAAAACGGCGAATCCGTTCTTGTGGACTGAAACAAAGTTGGGTGGCATATCTGGATAGTGCGTGAAATTTAGCCTCGTATGCATTAACCGTCATTCTACCTTGCTCTAGACTCAAGAACTCATCCCTTTTTGTATCTCTCAAAGTCCTTGGGATATACTTCTCCATAAACAAGCTAGAGAATGATGCCCAAGTCATAGGCGTTGCCTCTGTCGGTTGACACTCAACATGTGACCGCCACCACATTTTGGCGTTCCCTTGAAACTGATAACTCACGAACTCAACACCAAAACGTTCTACTGTCCCCATCTTGTGTAGTAGCTCATGACAGTCAACCAGAAAATCGTAGGCATCCTCTGATTCTGCACCCTTAAAGACTGGAGGTTTCAATTTTGAAGAACTTACTGAAAAGTTCGTGCTGATCGTTTGTCATTATCGGTCCAGTAGTCAGACGTGGAAATGTGCCTATCTCCAATGAGGCATCCATGCGGGGAGCCATAGTAGCCGCATGTCGTACCTCTGAAACCGGAGGTGTTGGTGCAGAAACCACTGGAGGTGCCTGACCGTGATCAGATAACCCGCTAAGATAAGCAAGAACCTGATTGATCATCTCTGGGGTAGGTTGGGGTGGCAATTCCTCATTCTGCTCTTGTTCAGTTTCCCCTTCCTCACCCTCTCTTACTACCTCCTCAGTCGGTGGAGGAGTCACCGCCCTAGCATCAGATGGGCTAGGGGCTCGTCCTCTTCCTCTAGAGGACGTCCTCCCACGACCTCTTCCACGGCCTCTTGCCATTGCTCTTCCTCGAGCTACAGCCCCAGTAGCTGGCTCAGTCGTTTTTTGTCTTTCCATTGTTGCTGCTGGTGCGGTCGTTGCTCTAGTTCTAACCATCTGCGAAATAGAGTGAAGATGGTCAGAGACCAATTTGTATCACCTAGATACCAATTGGACTCAAGTAGTAGCACGAAAGAAAGAATGAAAGAATGGAACTTTCCTAAAGTCTTATAGCCTCTCAAGGAAAAGTAAAGGCGTCCCCCTACCGTTCCTTAAGACTCTACTAGACTCGTTCTTGTGTGATGAGACCAACGAACCTAATGCTCTGATACCAAGTTTGTCACCACCCAAATCGTGGACGCGACTGGCACCCACATTTACCCTCCTATGTGAGCGAACCAACCCATCTAAACCTTAACATTTCAAGATATATCAACGGAAAATAATGCGGAAGACTTAAACTCATTAATAAAACAATTCAAAACTATTATTATTATCCCCAAAATCTGGAAGTCATCATCACAAGAACATCTATCCTCAAATTACTAAACTAAAAACGTCTAAGAAGCTAAAACAAATAAAAGCTAGTCCATGCCGGAAGTTCAAGGCATCAAGACTTGAAGAAGAAGATCCAGTCCAAGCTAGACGCATTAGCTCACCCTGAATTTCCGAAGGTCGTGAAGACTGGCTAGATCTACTGTTGAGTTGAAGTTGACGGAATGTTTGTTGCATTCCACAAATAACAAAGAAGAAAACATAAAAGTAGGGGGTCAGTACAACCACAAGTACTGAGTAGATATCATCGGCCAACTAAAAATAGAAAACAATATACATCAAATAATATCATAAATAAACTATAATACTCAACATGTAGCAACAACAAGTACTAAAATCATCAATAAGTACTAACAAGTTCATCCATGAGGACTCAAGCCTCAATATCATACTCATTTGGGAATTAGATTCATTAGATTGAATTCATTAACATATTTCAAGATTCATTATATTTATTCCCCTCGTGTCGGTACGTGACACTCCGCTCCATCTACTATCCTGGTGTCGGAACGTGACACTCCGATCCTCATATACTATCCTGGTACCGGAACGTGGCACCCGATCCATATACTATCCTGGTGTCGGAACGTGAGACTCCGATCCTCATTCTATCCTGGTACCGGAACGTGGCACCCGATCCATATACTATCCTGGTGTCGGAACGTGACACTCCGATCCTCATTCTATCCTGGTACCGGAACGTGGCACCCGATCCATATACTATCCTGGTGTCAGAACGTGACACTCCGATCCTCATTCTATCCTGGTACCGGAACATGGCACCCGATCCCCTAATCTCACCCTTTTCGTTCATCAAGCCTTCTTTTATACCAAGGCATCATCATTAACAAAGTAGATTAGGGTTTCTTTTCAAGATTTGGGATTCAATAGCTTCATCATGCTTATTTATTCACAATTTCATATTCATATTCATATTCATGCAAGCATACAATTAAGCATATAGAAGGGTTTACAATATTACTAGCACATATCATTCGCTATTAAGAGTTTACTATAAGATAGCATAAACCATAACCTACCTCCACCGAAGAATTGGAATCAACAAGCAATTTCCCAAGCTTTCTTCTTCTTCTTGTTCGATCAATTCTCTCTACCTCTCTCTTGTTCTTTCTAGTTTTCTTATTCAAACCCTCTTTCTTTTACCCTAATTAACATATAATTAAGTGTAAAAGATGACAATGATACCCCACTAATTAATCCAAAGTTACCTCTTTTATCCCTCAAGAATTTGAGTTATTAATATAAACCCACGAAATCTATAATTAAGGAAAGAATAGTCCAAAACGTCCCTTAAAACTTAACCAGAATTCCGACTCCAACTGGGATTACGCAACCTGTGACGGGCCGTCGTGCCTGTGACGGGCCGTCGTGCCTGTGACGGGCCGTCGTGCCTGTGACGGGCCGTCGTGCCTGCGACGGTCCGTCACACAGGTCGTCGTAACGATCAGAGTTCTATTTTTCACCAAGGACACTGTGACGGTCCGTCACACCTGTGACGGTCCGTCACACCTGTGACGGTCTGTCCTGCAAGTCCGTTATGAAGTTCAGAGAGTCGATTTTCAGTACCCAATTTCAGAATTCCTAAGTATATTGAAACGATACCCTGCGACGGCCCGTCGTGCCTGTGACGGTCCGTCGTGGGGTCCGTGGTTTCAGCCAGTTTTTCCAGAAATAAAATCTGCTTCTCAAAACGACTAAACAGGTCGTTACACATGCTAATTTAGGAATTAGGTTTTTCAAATTGAGTATATTAACATAATTCAAGATTCATTCTCTTTATTCCTCTTGTGTTGGTACGTGACACTCCGATCCTCTACTATCCTGGTGTCGGAACGTGACACTCTGATCCCCTAATTCTAAGTGTCGGTTCGTGACACCCGATCCCCTAATTGCACGTGTCGGTTCGTGACACCCGATCCCCTAATTCTACGTGTCGGTTCGTGACACCCGATCCCCTAATTTTACGTGTTGGTTCGTCGATCCCCTAATTCATTCCTTTAGTTCATCAAGCCTTCTTTTATACCAAGGCATCATCATTAACGAAGTGGATTTAAGGTTTAAGATTCACAGCCTTATCTTTCCAATCGATTACAATTACATAATCACATCATGCAAGCACACAATTAAGCATATAGGAGACTTTACTATACTACTCAATACATATCATTCGCTATTAAGAGTTTTACTATGAAATAGCATGAACCATAACCTACCTCCACCGAAGAATCGCGATCAAACAAGCTATCTTCCAAAACCTTTGCTTTCCTCTGCGTTCTTCTCTTTCTCTCGCTCGTTTCTCCCTTCTCTCTCTGTTCTTTCTGTTTTTCTTATTCAAACCCTTTTTCTTTTACCCTAATTGTCATATAATTAAGTATAAAAGATGATAAAAATAACCCACTTTTTATTTCAAGGTTATCTCCTTTAACCCCCAAGTAATTGAATTATTAACATTAATCCACTAACTTTATAATTATAAGCATGAATAGTCCAAAACGCCCCTTGAAAACTTTTAATAGAAATCCGACCCAGTCAGGGTTACGCAGCCTGTGACGGTCCGTCATGACTGTGACGGTCCGTCCTGCAGGTCCGTCACAAAGTTCAGAGAGTTAATTCTGTGGAAAGATTTGCGACGGTCCGTCGTGCCAACGACGGTCCGTCTTGCCATTCCGTTACGAAGTTCAGAGAGTCGATCTCAGTACCCAAATTTCAGAATTCTAAGTGTTTTGGAACGAGACCCCCTCGACGGTCCGTCATGCCCATGACGGTCCGTCGTGGGATCCGTCGACTCAGACAGTTATTACCAGAATAAACTCTACTGCTCAAAACGACCAAACAGGTCGTTACAGTAATAGTAATAGTAATAGTAATAATAATAATAAGAATAATAATAATAATAATAATAATAATAATAATAATAATAATAAATAAATAATAATAATAATAACAATAGTAATAATTATAATAGCAATAATAATAATAATAATAATAATAATAATAATAATAATAATAATAATAATAATAATAATAATAGGAATAATAATAATAATAATAATAATAATAATAATAATAATAATAATAATAATAATAATAATAATAATAACAGTAATAGTAATGATAATAATAATAACAATAATAACAATAATAATAATAATAATAATAATATTAATAATAAGAATAATGATAATAATATTTTTATTATTAATATCAATAAATATCATGATTTTGTTGTAACACCTCGCTAAGTGAAAGAGGTAGAATTAGAAATAGTCATTTTTGGAAAAGAATGAAAAATCTGGAAATTTGTTTAAGTTATGTGAAGTTTGGTTTTGGGTCAATTTCAAACGAGCATAAATCATAGCTCAGGATGAGTTGGATGTGCTACAAGATATCGTAGGAAAGATTTTTAAATAATTTTCCAACACTGCCGAGTCTGCGCGATTTCTAGGTCGCATGAGGGATATATGCCCATTTCAACTTGAGTTATCTTGATAAGGAAAATTAAAATCGGACTTTTAAGGGGTATTTTGGTCTTTTCCGTACCAATAGATTTAATCCGGTTTTAGTGAATTAATTAGGGTGAAAATTGAATTGGTTCAGTTAGTACAACTGAAAACTCACGCTAGGTCTTTAGAGAGAAGAACTAAAGATAGAACAGAATTGAAAAAATCAAGATTTCTTCGTCTTCGTGAGGAATCGATTGCGGATATTGTCAAGGATTTGATCTTACAAGATATGTGAAATATTAATAACGTTGTGATCGTTCACAGACGTGTCAAATATGTTTATTTCATTGTGATTTTGTCCTAAAAATATTGAGTTTTGAATATTCTTGATGGATGTTCTTTAATTGCTTTCGTTCTTCAATTTGGATTGAGATTGAGGAGTTCTTGAGAGTTTAATGTTGATTTTTAGAGTTTATTTGAGTTATATTCTTATGTGTATGTATTATGTACCTGAATCTAAAGAGATATCAAGAAAAACAGAAATTAATCGAATTAAGGTATGAAAATGAGAGAAAAAATTCAACAGATTCGCCTAGGGGAATGATGGCGCGATGCCCCGCTGTACCAGAAGGGCTGGGGCAATGCACCAGCAGTGCACCAAAAAGTGGTTTCTGAATTTTAGTGGCTGGTGCGGCCCGACAGCAGTGTGTCAAGTCCGTCCATCCCAACCACTTTAGTCCTTCTAAGGTTTAGTAACACTTCCTATTAATTCGAACTACTCTAAATGACTTCTAAACATCTAGAAATCATCCATAAACGTGAATCATAACCTTGAATCCATAAATTCAAATTCAAGAAAAGTTAAGAGTCAAGTCTAGAAAGTATATCTAGTCTTTTCAAGAAGTCTTTGCAAATATTTTAAACTTGTTTTAAGACTAGAGCTTTGAGTTAAGTAAGAGTAAAAAATGAAGTTCATTTCTCCAAAAAGAGTATACGATAACTAAGTATTTCCAAAGATTAAATGTTTTCACATTAAAACAAGGGAGGAAAAACTAATTTCTAAGAGAGATTTTGAGCTAGTTTTTGAGTAATTATCTTAAACCACAGAAAGAGTTTTTTAAAAAAAAAACATATGAGCTTAAGTATCATGGTAGTAGTATTGAGCACTGATGTGGGGAAGAGTTCATAACAACTCAATATCTCCATAAATCATATAGTCATCGTGGGTAGAAAGGGTCATACTTTTTATATGATTCATTAGTGCTTTTTAGCATATACTAGTAGATACACTTAGTAGAAGCGTTTTATATCCCGAAAAGTTATAGGACAGTTCTGGCAGCGAGGGATTGATGTTGTATCATCACTTTAACTCACTGTGATGGTTGTCGGTTAGAGAAACTCCCACATAATAATATATTTTTACTATATATGTATGTTGAGTTGTTACTTACTTTTTTATGCTTTATATAAATTGGATCTTTAGTGTTGTTTATTTATGCATTGAGTTGAGAATTAATTTCAACCTTATGTTATGTTTAGTTTTCCCCTCACATACGCATACATTCAATGTATTGATATCATTTGGCCTGCACAATTTTATGATGCAGATACAAGTAATCAAAATCAACATTCAGCGTCTCGTTGATCCAGTCAAACATCTCAGAATTTGTTGGTGAGCTCCTTGCTTTCTAGAGGATCCATTTGGTTATATTTTGTTTTATTGCTTTTGTCTACTCAATTGTTTGGATGATTAAGGGTTTTGTCCCAACATATCTCTTAGTATCTAAAGGCTTCATAGAGAGTTAGATACGAGTTATTTTGTCATATTTATCTAGTTGTTTGTTTTATGACTTGAGTTTGCCTTATTGGTTAGTTGAATGTTTTTTTATAACAGTATAGTTTTTTTATGAGTTTACCTTTGTTACATTAAGTCTTCCGTTGAGTAATAAGACAGGCCAAGGTTCGCTTGGGTCCAACTATGGTTCTTGAGTGCCAGACCTGCCAGGGTATAGGCTCGGAGAGTGACATCTTTTATCTCTCAAATTAATTTTAACAAAATTATATCATAAATCAATTTAAATTTTTATACAAAATAATCAGGCGAGACACAATCGAATTCACTAGTTGAGAAAATAAATCAATAAGAATTGAAAGTCGTAATACTGAAACTCTAATGTTTGACATAAATGAGATGCAATGCCGAGATTTAAAACAAATAACCCATGGTCTAAGAATGTATTATTCTGAAAATATGGACAATGACAATAGAGGAACTGTACATCCTGAAAGAATAGCTTACACTTGAATTCGAAGTTAGACATTCTTAATTGAAGTTCCGAATCATCTATTGAGAGACAACATGTACTCAATAAGAAAAGAATAGGTGCAATATCTATATACAAACTACAATATAAATGTAAGCAATTTACCATACTATAGTAAAATAAATCCACACATATAACACAATCACCCAATCTGAGTCACATACCATGGAGAAATAAGATGATATTTTTTAAGAAATATAACAAAAAACATGCACTCTAAAAAATCGATTTTAGTGATATGGAGGGAAAGTGAAATTAAAATTTGTCCAATTCTTGTTTATCTTGCCATGTGTTTTTTTATCATGCTACCAATTGGCTAAATGAGGAAGTTTTTCCTCTCCTTTTGAACTTTAATACTCTTAACATAGTTAATAAAAAGAAAGTTTTCGCACTAGTAGGAGAAGCCATCTTTTAGGTTCTTTTAAAGTCTAACTTGGAGTCAGGGTTTAGGTAGAGCTAGATCAGATTTTTTATTAAATTGGAATTCATTATTGGTAATTTCATTATTTATTTTGAACAAAGTGTTTATTTGAAATTTTAATCTAATATTTAAATTTGAAATTAAACAAAAAAATTTACCATTTAAGAAAGGAAACAACTAAAGGTTACGTTTGATACGAAAACGAGTGACTCTTCATGAAAAGTACCCTTATTAGATTTAATTTATAAACATGAAACATTTTCAAAAGTAGTATTCAATTTCATATATGTTTTACGCTTTTTTGTAACCATACAAAGAAATGTTTGTCATTCCTTTAAAAAAAATACAACCAATGACTCTTGAAACATAGTGATTTTTCATGGTTCAAAGCATATATATATATATATATATATATATATATATATAGATAGATACATGTATAATATATATATATATATATATAGATATATATATGTACATATATATATATAGATACATATATATATATATGTACATATACATATATATATACATGTATATATAGATATATATATATATATATATATATATATGTACATATATATATATATACATATAGATATATATATACATATATATATATATATATACATATATATATATATATACATATATATATATATATACATATATATATATATATATATATATATATATATATATCACGTGTGCATGAAGGATAGAGCCGTCAATATGGGTTAGGCCCGTTGGGCCGGCCTAGCCTAACCCGGGATTTAATAAGGATGGGCTAAGATTTTTGAAGCCCATTTAAGAAAAGTGCTTTTTAGCCCGACCTGAAAAATATTGGTAGGGCCGGCCCCGTGGGCCAATAAAAATTAATTAAAAAAAATAATATAATATAATATTAAAATTTAAAAATAAAGAGAGTCCAAAATCAAATTAGTATAATATTTCTATTTAGATATATATACTTTATACTTTTAGTTGAAAAAAAATAATTAATATCAAGGAAAATGCACAAGTACCCCTTAGACTATGACCAAAATCCTAAAGACACACCTTAACTAATCTAAGGTCCTATTACCCCCTGAACTTTTTTTTCTTTTTGTAATTTTATACACCTTTTGTCTTATGTGGCACTCTATGTGACTCCACGCAATTGAGGAACGTCGGAGATATTTGGATGCCACGTAAGCCAAAGAGGTACACAAAATTACCAAAAAAAGTTCAGGGGGATAATACGATCTTAGTATGGTGTGTTTTTGGGATTTCGCTCATAGTCTTGGGGGTACTTGTGCATTTTCCCTAAATATTATAGAGATAATTTTATTTGTGAATTTCATTAACAAGTAGTGACATTAAGGTCTCATTTGTTTCCATTAAGATTAAGACGTCTTAATTTGAATACACATTTAAATATTAAGATGTGCATTAAGATCTAGATGTGTAAATCTGAATAAACATCTGATATTAAAATATTGTCTCTGAATATGAACACTAAGTTTCTGGGACAGTTTGTTCTCAATATATGAATGCACATATAAAATTTAACGTTATATCAATAAAATATTATCAAAACCTTGTAAGTAAAATAGTATTTTCATATAAAATAATATTTTGAACATTTTTTACCGTAACAAGGTAATATGATTTATCTTTTAAGAACTCAACATCAAGTTACATCATTAATATGACTATTTTTTGCACTCAAAATACTTTGAGAATCTAATATAGTATCATTTAAAATAGTTTATATAGAGTAGTAAATATATCGTTTAGAAAAATATTTTATTTTATTTTATTATAAAAAATTATTTTTGTTATCGATCAAATAACTAATACTTTCTTATTTTTTGAAACCGTGTTAAATATTATATCATTGGAGTGCTTATCAATTAAAATATATTGATTAATTTATGAAAGTAAAAGATGTATATTAAGTTAATATGAATAAAGAAAAATATAATGGCAAGCATGTAATTAAATACTAACTAAATAAGAAAACAACTTTTAGGAGTTGTTTTGATTTAGTTGAATTAAGATAGGAGTCTTATTTTTTAGTCTGAATAGTGTTAAGAGTGTGTTACAAATCTGATTCATTCAGATATATCCAGACCCATTAAGAGGCTTATAATAAAATAAAACAAATGAACTTAATGAACTGAATCTGAATAATTAAGATTCAGTTCTTAAAAACAAACACTGAGACAAATCTGAATGATTAAGATTCAAACCCCACTAAGTGCAAACAAATGAGTCCTAACATAATGTAATATTGTTTTGTTGATATTTATGATAATATTTTTAAATTATAATTTATAATTTAATTTAATAATTATAAAAAATATATATAATTTTTTAAAAAGTGGGTTGGCCCGGCAAGCCTGTAGTCCACGTACTTATGGGTTGGGCCGACCATTTTCTGGTCCACACCAAAAATGGGCTAGCCCGGCCTGACCCGTAAAATGTCAAAGCATGTATGGGTTAGCCCTGATGGGGTGGGCTAGCCCATATAGACAGCTCTAGTGAAAGAGAAGCATATATAAGATGATGTGACACCTCTCTATAGCCTCCATTTTATCCTCTCTTTTTTCTTTTTATTGGCTTTTCAAAAAAATATTATATTTTAAAAATAAATTAATAAATTTATTTACAAATAAATAATTTATTAATGAAGGAACATTTACAACAAAGATCGTTCTGTTTTTTTATTTGTTTGTCTCACTTACAATAAAGAAGAAACATAATTTATCTTTTTCATCTTTTGTGGTTTTTTATTTAAATGAATTATTGTATTGTAAAATTGAATAATTTTATTTATTACAAATAAATATTTTTATTAATGGAAGAAAAAATACAATAAAAACTCTCCACATTCTTTCCTTATTTGTTTGCCTTACTTCTAATCATGAAATGATAATTATTATTTTTATATTTTAAGTATTTTACTCTTAAATTTTTTAATATATTCACAAGGAGTTATTACCCATGACTTAACCCTCTTTAATTTTTACTTTTAATAATAATCATAAATTTCATAATTTTTATGTCTATACCTTTCAAACTTAAATTT
Source organism: Solanum peruvianum (assembly GCA_027705065.1). NCBI lineage: Eukaryota > Viridiplantae > Streptophyta > Magnoliopsida > Solanales > Solanaceae > Solanum > Solanum peruvianum. The sequence goes on along the minus strand of JAKWJD010001757.1, from coordinate 17,826,783 downwards.
GTCAGTTTATGATGCCTTATGGTATTCCTCAATTTTGCCGATAAATTCATATAAGTTTCAGGAAGATTCACATTCAAAATCATCATTTCTCTTCTTCGTCATATTGGTTGGTTTGTACTAAAAAGAAGTACATGAAGATAAGAAATATTTCATTATCAAGACTTTATTTTTTTCATTTTCTCTATTTTGTGAATGAAACTAACATGCAATTACAAAAAAAAAATGAAGTTGATAAATATTTCATTCTGAAGTCCTTATTTTTCCATTTCCTCAATATTTTCTATATAAATTTATATTTACTTTCATCAAGATTCACATACAAAATTATTATTCTCTTCTTCATCGTATTTGTTTGTGAATTAACCAACATGTAACAAAAATAAGTACATGAAGGTAAGATATATTTCATTCTCAATTCTTTCTTTTTATTTCTATGTACTTAGACATTTGTTTTTGATATTTGGTTTATGTTTGTATTATCATTCATCAAGGAAGTGATTTAAAAAAATGTCTTTGTAATTCTTAAGATGTATTGTAAGTGTGCAATTATTCTTTCTAATGATTAGGTTTTTTGATATAATATAGTTTGATAAAATATTTGTTAGATTTCTAGAAATTATTATTATATAGTATTCTTAGTATTATTGAAAAATTAACATACAAATAATTATATATGATTTAAAATTCTTTGTTTCTTTTGATATAATTATTTTAAATTAGTATATGATATTTTATTTATTTATTTTAATCAATTGATTGCATATCATGAAGATTTTGCCATATGGAGCAAAATGTGGTGGTGAATCTACTTGCAAATGAAGATGATGTGTCACGACCCCGACCGTCGTGATTGACACACACTAACTCTCTGGAGGGTGTAACGATCCTAAAAATGAACTAGTGAAACTAGAGCCTAACGTGTGTGTGTTTGTGTTCATCTTGAGTTTTTTTGGTGTTTGATTTTTTCCCGATTCATGGTTGAACAACTTAGAGGCTAAACGTCAAGATACGACTATAACGTCGGGAAACTAGTAAGTCGAGCTAGTGTGTTGTAGAGTCTTGTAGTAGATTTTTGGAATGTTGTATAAGGAGTAAAACTCATAGAAATAACAACCGTACTTAGAATGACATGTTTAGGGTTCAAACGCCTGGGTACGACTCCCCAAGAACCACCCAAGGAGTCCTTGAGGAGGACCCCAATATCTGCCCAAAAGCTATCAAAAACAGCTTGATTCACGAGATCCATTCACGACAAGTAGATCAATCTACGACTCTTTGGTCATGGGCATGAATCAGGACTGTGCAGGCCTGCAAAAAGGGATCCTCTAAGACCATCTCCAACTCACCTCTATTTTACTCTTCATTCTTTATATTTAGAGAGTAAAATAGAGAATTAGCACTCCAACCCACCTCTAAATCACCCTCTATTCTCCATTTATAGAGAGGTGAATAGTAGTTCTCCAAATTTGGAGAACTACTATTCACACTCTTTATTTCACTTTTTCATTGTTATATTATTATTCCTGTTACTTTTTAATGAACATATTATTTTATATATAATTCCATTAGTTAAATATCCAATATTCATAGTTCTTTTTTAAATGTAATATAATATTTTAAAAAATGTTTTTTAATATATACTACTTTAATTTCAAATTAATAGTATTAAAATTTATTTTGCAAATTTTCATCAATAATAAAATCTTATTTTATTATTAATTTTCATTTTTAAAAAAAAAACATTAAAATGTGAAGTTGAAAAATTTAATTTAAAAATACAATACATGATATGATAATTTAAATGCAAGACAATGATAAAATACATAACATAATAAATTAAATACAAGACAATAATACAACACATAACACAATAATTAAAGACAAGATAAAATACAGTACATAACATAGTAATTAATTGATCACAATAATAATTTAGTAATTCGGTAGGTCGTTTCTAGATCTAGCACTATTCGAAAAAAATAGGATATGATTCCAAAAATTATTGTGATTGTGGTTGTAATTGTTAATTTCTTTTTTCAAGTATTCATTGTTGTTCTCGTTTCATGTAATCATGAACATTTGGATCACTAATAGTTTCTCAATGCAACAATTGAAGATGTCGTAGAGGCTCCAACTCAAACTATAGAAGTGGTGGCAGATGAAAACTCCGGTTTGAACAATTTTTAGCTAGACATAAAACAATGAAAGACAAAAATGCTCATTTTTATCTTCGTAATGCATTATAGAGCATTTATGGGAGCAAGGTAATGATTTTGAAAATTGAGTGTTTATGTAATTGTATGTCACTTTTATTTGAATTTGCCCCCCTAAGTCATGTATTTATTCTCTTGCAATTTATGTTATTTAAAAATTTAAGATAAAATATAATTTTAACATTAAACATTATATAAGGTAATTATTTGGGTAAAAAAATAAAGGATTTATAATATGAAATAAGAAAATAAGAATGAAATAGAAATAGTAATATAATATTGAGGAGAGAGAAAAAGATTCCTTATTAGAGAGTAAAATAGAGAATTGGGTTGGATTGGTTGTTTGAAAAAATAGAGAACTCTATATTTGGAGAGTATAATAGATTATTGGGTTGGAGATGCCCTAAACAAAACACGGAGCAGAAGCACGAGGCGTAAACCCATCCACAGTCCATGGATGGGTAGCCGTCGATGGCACCTACATTGTTATCAAGTTCACGATCAAGTGAGGGGTGAATTCCAACTAAGGTTTGGATGGTTATTTTAAGTCATTTAAGGTATTTTGAGAGTATTAAAACATTAAAACCTTCATTTACACTTCATCTCTCAAATCAAAACCCTCTCTCTCAAAATATCCTCTCTCTAGAACTCCATGTGAGATCAAGGTCAAGTTCAAGCTAGGGTTGGGGTACTTCAAGGTGTTTCTTCTACAATTTCGTGGGATTATTAAAGTATAAGGTAGTTGATCCTTCATCTAGGATAGCTTTGATTCCTAGAGTGAATTTTCAATGTTTTCAAGTTTAAGAGAAATGCCAGTTTCACTCAATCTAATGGGCTCTTGCATCAAACATTTTCAAACGATAAATTAAGATTATATTGATATTTAGTGGATGGTTTAATATGAAAAACTCTATGAACCCATGGCTTCTCTAAATTTCTCAAATTGTGCTTTGTCATGTGGGTTGCTGATTATAAATGGATGTTGATGAATGTCACGCCCCGAGCCTACACCGCGGACGTGGCTGACACTCCAAGACCATTTTTTGCCCCAAGCAAACCCCTGATCTGACTTACTTAACTAGGTGGAAGGAAATAATCCCATTTATAATAATCAAAGAACTTAACTGAACTAATAATAAAATACCTAGAATGTTTCAAGGATTAAACACTTAACTTAGCCAAAAAGGCAACCCAAGTCTTAACAATGAGAAAATATAATGAAAAGACAAAAGGACTAACATCTAACTGTTGATGAATCCTCTAAAACAAATAATATAGATGTTGGGTCAAACCCCCACAACATCCTAATGAACTAACTAGAAAGTAATGAAAATAGGTACTCAGGAATGCAAGGAGGCTCACCGACTGACTCCGAACTGCTCACTGGATCAATGGTATGCTGGAATGCTAATCCTAGTTACATGTATTTGCATCATAAGACGATGCATGCCAATTGACATCAGTACATTAAAAGTACGAGTATGCGAGTTAGAATCCTAAACAACATAGGATTGAAAGGAATCTAAAAGAAACTGAACATCTTACCTGGCTCAATATAACTGAACTCATTTTAAGATAAAGCAGTTTAAAACAAGTGTAATATAAAGAAAAATAGTATAAAACATGATGTCAACTCTTTGTGTATTTAAACATACAATCAACTCTGAGATATACGTAAAACTACAAACTAACTAATGTATATAAAAATAAAAAAACTTTTGTGGGAGTTTCTCTAACTCAGAACAATTACATAAGAGCTATAGTGATGATACAACGGTCTACCTCACTCTGCCAGCACATCTTATAACCGGCCAAAGGTGTAGGACCTGAACTACCTAATGGATCCGCTAGTATACTGTGAAAAGGGTTCATCTAAAAAGTATGACCCTTTTCTACCCATGGTGGCTACATGATTTTATAGAGACGTGAGTTATCTGAACACATACTCATCCCAAATTAAGTGCTCAATACTACTCCCGAAATATATTGGCTCTTATGTTTTTAAAACATACTTCTTCTTTGATTTGAGATTAGTTCTCAAGAACATAGTTTAAAGGCTATCTTGAAAATCTCAGTTTCCCTACTTGTTTCATTTAGAAAGCTATTACTCTTTTCTGAAAACTAGCCCAAAGGCTCTTTGGAAATCTCAGCTTCCGTTCTTATTTAAATGTGAAAGCATTTACTCTTTGGGAATACATAGTCCTGATATACTCTCTTGAAGAAATAAATTCAACTCTTTACTCTTTAGTTAACTTGAAATTGGGTTTAAAATTCAAAGTTAGAACATTTGTAAATAAAACACGAAAACTTTGATGAACTTCACTTGACATGACTCTTAACTTTACTTGGATTTACTCTTACCTTTCCTTGAATTTGAATTATGGATTCAAGAATTAGAAGTCGAGATAGGTTAGGTCTCTTGATGTTTAGGGATGATTTGGAATAGCTAAACTTTAGAAAAGTTATAAAATCATCGTCTTGGAACAAGTTCGCGACACAGAGATGTTCCTAAATAATTATTCGCAAAATTTAATTTTGAAACAGTGGAGTCCGTGTCCTCTCCGCGACGCTGAGCAGATTTGTTTTCACTAGGGGACCAAGTCCGCGACGCGAACTTGATTCATGAACCTTACTCGACTTTTTCCTTCTTCATTTTTCGGCCCCAATACACCTAAATTTGATTATTTCCTCCTATTCATTTTAAATTCAGATGCCCAACATGTATACTCAAGAAACTAACTCAAAGAAACCCTAAACACAATGTAAGAATCTCATAAACTTCTCAATTCATCTTAAGTCATTAACAACATTCAAATTCAAGAATATATGTCAAGATCATCAATTTTCCAACTCTTCTAGGAGGAATTTCACTGAATAAAACATGCTTGGCGTGTGGGTGGATGAACTCAATGCTATGAGAGACTCACATACCTCGTGAGTTCAACACCTTGAAGAAATTCGAGATTAAATCCTCTCAAAATAATGAATCTTTCTTTTTCTCTTCTCTTGTGTTCTTTCTCCAAAAATCCTAACTCTATTTTTCAAAAGCGTAAAATGAACACAGTTAGTTTATCCCTTAAAAATATAACAAAAAAGGAATTAATTAAGTTGGGTAAGGAAAAGATCAAACTAGCTTTTAAAATTCCTTATTCAAAGGGTCTGACTTCCAAAGGGCATAACTCACTCATCCACACTCGGAATCACGCAAACACGGCGGTGTTGGAAAGATTGTTCCCATGGATTTCCAATCATATCTGGAAGTATACCTAACACATCCTGAGCTAGAAATTATAGTCATTTCAATTTGACAAAAAACTAACTTTTCCAAACTTAACTAAATTTCCAGATTTTTAATTCTTCCCAAAAATGACTATTTCCTAATTTAAGCTTCTTCCTAGTAATTTCAATTTGTGAGATGTTACAATATCTCCCCCTTGGGATCATTCCTCCACAAATGTTATTACTCATACTAGGATAAGGGTGGTAACTTCTAGTTCAATCACCCAACAATCAAATAAAACAAACAACTTGCTCACTCACAGTTTAAAGAGTACTAAGAAGAGAATTAGTACCCTTCTCAGCATTTTCTCCGGATTTAAGGAGATGTGAATATCTCTTGTTCATATCCTCTTCGGCTTCTCAAGTAGCTTCCTCAACAAATTGGTTCCTCCAAAGGACTTTAACTGAAGCTACTTTTTTTGTTCTCCATTTGTGAACTTGACTATCCAAAATCTGAGCAATTGGTATGATCAATGATGGATAGCCCATGCACTTTTTCAACATAGAGATGTGAAAGACCGAACTCTAACTCATAAGCTACATTGTCAATCCTCCTGGATATTCTATAAGGTCCAATAAATCGGGGACTAAGTTTTCCTTTATTACCAAACCTCATAACACCTTTCATGGGTGATACTTTTAAATATACTCAATCATCTACTTCAAACTCTAACGGCCTCCTCCTAACATTAATGTAGGATTTTTGACGACTTTGCATCATTTTCAACCTCTCTTGGATAACCTTAACCTTCTTCATAGCTTTATGAAATAAATTTGTCCCTATCAACCCTACTTCACCAAGTTCAAACTATCCAATAGGAGATTTGCATCTTCTCTGATAAAGAGCTTTATATAGGGTCATCTGGATGTAAGAGTGATAAATGTTGTTGTAAGAAACCTAAATGAGAGGTAGGTGATCATCCCCATTTCCTCTGAAATTATTCATGCAAGCCCTCAACATATCTTCTAATGTTTTCCCATCAGGCTAAGGATGAAAGAAAGTACTCAAGATCACCTTTGAACACAAACCTTTCTAAAAAAGTTTCCAAAATTGTGTAGTAAATTGTGCACCTCTATGTAAAATAATAGAGATTGGGACTCCCTGAAGTCTTACTACCTCCTGAATGTAGGACTTAGCATAATCTTCTGCCGAATGGTAGTCTTTACCGGAAAAAAGTGAGCTAATTTTGTCATTCTATCGACAATCACCCAATTAGAATCATGTTGCCTTTGAGATCTTGGTAAACCAGTGATGAAGTACATATTAATCATCTCCCACTTTCATTCCGGAAGTTGTATATTCTGAGTCAAACCACCGGGTCTTTGGTGCTCTACTTTAACTTATTGATAATTGGGACACTTAGCAACAAATTTTCAATGCCCTTCTTCATTATACTCCACCAATACATGTCCCTCAAGTTGTGATACATCGTTGTGGAACCCGGATGAGTGGAATATCTAGAACTATGAGATCCCTACATGATCCTCTCTTGAATTCCATCCACCATTGGTACACATAACCTTATTGATACCTCAATAAACCATCTCCCCTTGTAGAAAAGCTAATACTCTTTGCTTATGAACATTTGCCTTCAATTCAAGCAAAATAGGATCTTGGTTTTGCTTTTCTTTCACTTATGACACTAATGATCACTCAGGTCCATTCGTCACCACTATTCCTCTTTCTGTGTAATCCATAAGTCTGACTCTCATACACGCATGTATGTGCACATCTTTTGATACGTCTCTCTTTCCCAACTCAAAATCGGTAGTACTACCCATAGACAACCTGCTTAAGGAATCAACAACAACATTAACCTTACCTTGGTGGCAAAGAATACTCATGTCATAATCCTTGAGTAACTCTAACCACCTTCTATGATTTAGATTAAACTTTTTCTAACTAAACACACACTGGAGACTCTTATGATTGCTGAACACATCCACATGAACATCATAAATATAACGACACCACATATTCAAAATGAATTCTACAGTAGCTAACTCTAAATTATGGGTTCGACAATTCTTCTCATGAACTTTCAATTGTCTGGAAGCATAAGTTATAACTTTTTTATTCTACACTAACACAAAATCTAAACTAACTCTAGATGCATCACAATACACCACAAAACCTTGAGTACCTTCTGGTAAAGTCAAAAGTGGGTAGTAGTCACCTTGTTATTCAATTCCTGAAAGCTTTTCTCACAAGTTTCAGACCATTGAAACTTAATTGTCTTCCAAGTCAATTTGGTCAAATAAAACCCTAATCTAGAAAATCCTTCAACTACTCTTTCAACTATGCTACCATTTTGTATGGTGGAATAGAGATAGGAAGAGTATTTAGAATGATGTCTATGCCGAATTCTATTTCTCTCTCAAGAGGGACTCCGGGTAAATCATCAAGGAAGACTTATGGAAATCTCCTTACTATAGGAACTAACTGAATGTGAGGTATCTCAACACTAGAGTCGTTAAAACCCACTAAGTGATAGATACAAACGTTTGAAACTAACTTTCTCGCCTTAAGCTACAAAATGAAATAACACTTAGGCACGCTGAACTACTACTCTACTCTATTATTGGCTCATTAAGAACTTGAAAGTTTAAAACTCGAATCCTGCAATTTATTGATGCATAACAGTCATGAAGCCAATCCATACCTAGAATAACATCAAAATCTACCATGCCAACTCAATAAAACCGTCCATGGTGTCTTTCTGATTAATGAAAAGGACACAATCAATATATACTCACTCATCTAGAATATACTCCCAACAGGTGTAGAAACATGAAAGGGATCACATAATTTCTCAAGAATAACATCAAACTTATTTGCAGCATAAGGGGTTACAAAAGATAAACATCCTCCTAGGTCTAGCGAAGCATAAACATCAAAAGTAAGGACTTTGATCATACCAATGAAAACATATGGAGAGTTCTCTTTCTCTTGGCTACTTGTGATGGCATATAGGCGGTTTGCTCCTCAGCCAGTACCGAAATTAGCTCCTCTAGGTGCTTCCCTGTCTGGTGAAGCAAGGGATGAGGACTAGGCTCTATTACTCAGATTTCCACTACCTTGTTTATTCTTAGGACACTCCTTCATGAAGTGTCCTTCCTGCACACACTTGAAACAATTATCTGGCTATCACAACACTTATCTGAGTGGTTTCTACCACACCTGCCACAGACAGAAGCCCCACTACCTCCTGGTGTCACACTACCTTGAGACTGTGTTGGTTTAGCTCTGAAGTTTTGCAAAGCCTATCCATTACACTCAGATTTATTTCTGGGTGAAGATGCAGTACCAGATGATGGTGCAGATCCGTTATGTATCTGTTGGAAGGAATACATATTTGTACTACTCTTTTGCTGCCTGAACTCGTTGCTTGTTGTCTTAGCCCTCTTATTCTTAAACCTTTCTCTATCTTTTAGTTTATCCTCCTCTAATTGTTGCACATGCATTATTAGCCTTTCTAGGTCTATATCCCCTATCAACATTATTTTCTTGCCTTCCTTGCTTGACTTACAGTATAACCCAACAACAAATAAACTACTTTTGCTCTTCATGTCAGCAACCATCTCTAGAGCATAGCGGGAAAGTTGTGTGAACTTCAGACTATACTTATGAACACTCTTAGATTTTGGATTAATAGTTAGAAACTCTCTTATCTTTGACTCTCACAACTCACGGGGAATGAAACATCCCATGAGAGCATTCTAAAACACAACCCAACTCACTATTGGCGCATCCTTGGCCCTATTCTCTTTTCATTGGTCGAACCAGACTCTAGTTATACCCTTCATTTGGTATGCAATTAGTTCCACCCTCTCAACATCAACAATATGCAATATCTAAAAAAAATTAAAGTAATTCAACAAAGTTCTTTGGGTCCTCTGTGACACTTGAACCTATGAAACTTGGTGGATTCATCCCTACAAACTCACGGATCATCGAAGTATCAGCCACCTTCTGTCAATTGCCTATATGTCCAACTTAATGAGTAGCAACTTGACTTAACATCCGGATAGCCTCACAGAATTCAGCGTGGATAACTTCTACTTTAGGTTACACTTAAAGTGAATTTGGTAACTCTTGCTCCTAAACATTCCTCCAAGCTGGATGACCTCTGACTGTTCTTCGTGAAGGCATGATTGTCTAAAAACACATGCAAGCATGAATTAGAGGGAAACTTTTTAGATTTCAAACTCTAACTCGTGATATAAGTGTGAAAGAAGTAAGGTATTTTCCTATATGTTACAGCCTTCTAATTATAGATGTGACGCACTTTACATCAATAAATAGGAAAATACAGACATGACTTCATAGACTCCCTAGGAATCTTGAACTTTGTGCTCTGATACTAAATTTTTCAAGCCTCGAGCCTACACCCTGGACATGGCTGGCACACGAAGAGCATTGTTGGCCCCAAGCAAACCCTTGTCTTGGCTTACTTAACTCAGCGAAAGGCAATAATCACATTTATAATGGTCAAATAACTTAATTGAACTAATAATAAAATAACTAGAATGCTTCAAGGATTAAACATTCAACTTAGCCAAAACGGCAACCCAAATCTTCATAATGAGAATAGATAATGAAAAGACTAAAGGACTAACATATGACTATCTATGAAGCCTCTAAAACAACTAATATAGATGTTGGAAAAAACCCCACAACATCCTAATAAACTAACTAGAAAGCAATGAAAATAGGTCCTCCGGAATGCAACAAAGCTCACCGACTGACTTCGAACTATTCACTGGATCAACGATATGCTGGAATGTTGATCCTAGTAACATGTGTTTGCATCATAAGACGATACGGGCCAACTGACATTAGTATTTTGAATGTACTAGTATGCAAGTTAGAGTGCTAAACAACGTAGGCTTGAAAGAAATCTTAAAGAAACTGAAGAACTTACCTAGCTCAACTCAACTCAACATAACTGAACTCATTTCCATAATGTAGTTTAATACAAATGCAATATAAAGAAAAATAGTTTAAAACTGATGTACACTCTATATGTATGCAAATATACAATTAACTCTGAGATGTATGTAAAAATACAAATAAACTAATGTATATAAAAATACAGTAACTTTTGTGAAAGTTTCTCTAACCGACAACCATTGCATAAGAGCTATAGTGATGATACAACAATCTACCTCAAGCTTCCAACGCATCCTATACCCAGCAAAATATATAGGACCTGAACTACCCAATGGATCTACTTGTCTACCTTGAGAAGGGTTCATCTAAAAAGTATGACATATTTCTACCTATGGTGGCTACATGTTTTTTTGTAGACGTGAGTTATATGAACTTATACCCGTCCCCAGTTTGATGTTTAATATTAATCCCAAAATATACTGGCTCTTATGTTTTTAAAACATATTTCTTTTGTGATTTGAGATTAGTGCTCAAAAACTTAGCTCAAAGGGTATCTTGGAAATCTCAGTTTTCCAGGTTCTTTCATCTAGAAGAAATTACTCTTTTTTGAAAATTATATATCGAAGGATCCTTGGAAATCTCAGTTTTCATTCTTATTAAAATGTGAAAAAATTAAATCTTTGGGAATACACAGTCCCGATATACTCTCTTGTAGAAATGAATTGAACTCTTTACTCTTTACTTAACTTGAAACATGAGTCGTAAAAACAAAGTTAAAACATTTTTAAAAGACCCTTGAAACCATTGATGAACTTTACTTGAATTGACTCTTAGCTTTACTTGGATTTACTCTTAACTTTACTTTAATTTACTCTAAACTTTCCTTGAATTTGAATTGTGGATTGAAGGATTAGATTTTGTGATAGGAAAGGTATTTTGACGTTTAGGAATGATTCAGAATGGCTAAACTTGAGAAAAGTTACAAAATCACTGTCTTGGAACAAGTCAAGGACGCAACATGATCCTAAATAATTATTCGTGAAATTTAATTTTGAGATAGTGGAGTCCACGTCCTCTCCGCAATGCAAAGAATATTTTTTTCACTGGGGAACAAGTCCGCAATGCAAACATGTTTCATGAACCTTATTTGACTTTTTCCTTCTTGGTTTTTCAGCCCCCATCCACCTAAATTCGATTATCTTACTCAAATTTATTTTAGATCTCGATGCCCAACATGTGTAATCAAGAAACTAACTCATAGCAGCCCTAAACTCAATGTAAGGATCTCATAAACTTCTCAATTCATCTTAATTCAATAACAACATTTGAATTCAAGAATATATGTCATGAACATCAATTTTCCAACTCTTCTAGGACGAATTTCAGAAAATTGAACATGCTTGTCCATGGGTGGATGAAGCCAATGCTATGAGAGAATCACATACCTGGTGGAATCAAATCATTGAAGAAATTAGAGATCAAATCCTCTCTAAATGATGAATTTTGCTTTACTCTTCTCTTCTCTCTTGCATTCTTTCTCCAAAAACCCTAACTCATTTTTTCAAAAGCGTATATTGAACCCAGTCAGGTTAGCCACTAAAAATATTACCAAAAAAGAATCAATTAAGTTGGGTAAGAAAAAGACCAAACTACCCTTTAAAATTTTGAATTAGATTTTCCTTATTCTAACAGCCTAACTTCCAAATGGTATAACTCACTCATTCGAACTCATAATGGCGCAAACTCAGTTGCATTGAAATGATTATTTTTCTAAGAGATTTCCAACCATATCTATAATTATACCTAATCCATGCTAAGTGAGAAGTTATGGTCGTTAGAAGTTGACCAAAAACTCACTTTTCCTAACTTAACTAAATTTCCAGAGTTTTAATTCTTTCAAAAAATGACTATTTCCTAATTTAAGATTCTTCCTAGTCGTTTTAATTTGCGAGATGTTACAATGAATTATTTTTATATTGATATAGATTATTGAATTGAATCATTATCTACGCCTAATTATGGAGAATTATTGTTGTATTGATGTATTGATGTGTTGGTGTGTTGGTGTGTTGGGATCTAAGGCCTTGAACAATTTGTGATCAATCTCTTGATGAATTAGAATTGTTAATGTAATTATAATCAACTTGAAAGGTGGAAGTTATTATTTGATAATTATATAAATGTGATTTCAATGAAGTAAATATGATTATGTCTTGAAGGAAATTGTGTGTTGATTAAAAGGCTATTTTCTCAATTCAGAACTCATTAATGATGGAACGCGAAGTGCTATATAATGCAACATTAAATGTCTTGAATTATTAGATCTAATATTGACAACATCTTCACAAATAAATGAATGAATGTCTTGGTTTGGTAGACCCAATGTTAGTATCCTCCCTATTGAAGACTAATGAGGTATTTTACCGGTAGACCTAAAAGGTGGTGTCCCTTCATGATGAGCTAGGAAACAATCTAAATGTGAAACCTTGAAGCGGTAGACCTAATGGTGATGGCCTTCTTTTTCTGTGAAATGATGAACCTAGGAGCGGTAGACCTAATGGTGGTGGCTCTTCCTAGGAAGACTAATGATCTATCTTCATATACCTTGAATCGGTAGACCTAATGGTGGTGACCCTTCATGTGTAAGTGTTGTTTTGAGTTGGTAGGCCTAATGTTGGTAGCCCTCTCAAGTAGAATGTTATGATGTGATTGAAATACTATATGGGAATGTAGACTAAGCACTGAGTGGATAGAGTAAAATGGAAGCTCTCCCAATATTAGGCTAGGGTTCCAATAAACATCTTCTTATCCCATAACTATGTTCCAACATATGGGTATATACTAGCCAGTGGCCATTTACCGAAGCAAGGTTATCACCTAGTCCACTTTCGGCAAGTGGACACTTTTTTTTCGGTGTGGGAACAAAACACCGAATTCCATGACCTAAATATCATGGTCTATGTTGTTTAAACGCTTATTCCTATCATGTATGATATTCACTCTAGTTACTTGATAGGTACTACAAAGTGTAGGTAGTAGTATGGGATGTTATTTATACATTGCACGAGTAGGCTTTGAAAGGAATTTAGTGAGCACTAAGTCTTAACAACTAATAAATGGAAGTCCTCTGAATAATGTCCTTGAATAATGTTGACTTTAATATGCTGGATGTAACTATGCTTGCTAGTCTGGGTAGAATTTTGGAATGATACTTGAACAATGCACAAGTATGACTTGGGGGTTACTTGAGGTGAAGGCAAAAAGGTAAAGGTAATGGCTTACATGTTGATATTGTCTAAATGAGATATTATGAATTGTATGATGTTTATACTTAAATAAGATATTTCAAAAGTGTCATAATGCATGGTTTTCCTATCAAATTTTCCCATTTTAGCATGTTTTTGCATAGTCATCACACTAAATGCTTAATTTTGCTAACATCATCTTCTTCATGTTTTTAGTACAAGTGTAGGTTGAGATAGCCAATGGATTCCCTAGTTGAAGGCTTGGATTTCTATTCCTCCAAGACTTGGTATGTCCTTATGGATTCAAGGACAAAGAACCCGTGTGTTTCCTTTTAATGTAATAGACATTTTAGTATTTCTTTTGATTGTTAAGGGTCGTGACCCTGTGATGTTTAAGATTGTGTATAAGATGTCCATGTGAGACTTAGTATTTCCGTTGCTTTATAAATTAGTCTTTGAATGTTGGTTTTATTGAGAAAATTCTTAATTTCATATTATTTTTATTACCTATGTGATGAATGAATGCTAAGAGGCTTGTACAAGACCCCTTCGGGGTCAATAACGTTGTGCCATGACTTAGGGGTGCTCTTGGGTCATGACAGTAGGAGAACCACTAATATAATCCAAATAAGAAACTAAACAAAAATCTAAGGCATTTAACTAAAGACAATGAAGTTTCCATAAACCTCAATAATAGTCGTAAGAAATAAACTAAACAATGCGGAAGAAAATAACACCAAGAACCTGAAAGTCTATGTACGAAAACATCTGAAGTATAACCCAAGTCTAAACAAGAAAGGGTGTAACCCCAATCTAATGAACTAAAAATAACTAAAACAAATGTCTAAGTTTGGAAATGATAAACATATACAAAAGATAATTACATGGCAGCCTGGAAAATGCTAGCTCACCCTTGAATTTGAAATTGACGATCACAAATCTTCTAAGCGAGGTCTGTCAATAGCCGCTTGAAGATGCCATGTTTATACGCTCAAACTTACTTCTCAAATGATAAGTAAAGCGGTCGCGTCAAGTAAATAACCCAACTAGTGAGGTTGGGATCGTTCCCACGAGGAAAATAGTTTAGACTTAACTTCAACTTGTTATTACTATTGTTCGGTTGATGACTTCCTTAAAAAGTAAAAGCATAAAGGGGGGTTTGTATTTCCTAATAAGTAAAAATAACTAACGAACTTGACAAAGAGACTTAACAGCTTTTAATATTGGGTTTTAATCAATTAATCAAAGTAACTAGGGTTTACGTGTTCTCCACAGGTTCATAACTTGATAATTCTAACTATAACAATTCTTTCCTAGTATCTTGCATGCAAAGTGCTTGGTCCGGCATCTAGAAAATCTCACTCCGCACCTTGGTCCGGCTGCGTGTGTTGCTTTCCTAACCCTTATATTTACCTCATATTAAGCACCGTATTCGACATTTGACTCAGTTATTACCTCATACCAATCAATACTAGCCTATTAGATAGTATACACTAAATCTATGTTAATAATTCTTTTCCTATTATCTACCTCCTTGGTCCGGCAAGTAGAATTAAGGCGAGTTCTAACGTTGATCATCCGTTAAAAAGACTTCTAAGCGAAAGAATTATTAATACATGCAAGACACTATTCTAGAATTGTTATTTTAGCTAGGGTTTATCTCATTATTTGCCTATGGTTCCCACAACCCTAGTTATGGAGTTTAGTTCCTCATAGCCATAAACACAATATTCAAATATGTTAAACAAGAATTCATGTACTTACTTTAATGAGAAAGAATAAAGTCCAAAAATTTGCTTGATTAATCACCAAAAGTTACTTGTAAGAATCTCCAACAATCAAACACTCAAAACACAAAGTCTAATAGTATGATGTTTAATCTCAAAGAGTCTAACCTCAAAAACGAGGTTTTTCGAACTATTTATAAAAAAATAAAAACCTAATTAAACAAGGATTCTAATTACTGGAAATCTTCCAAAACGCGGCTGGGTCGACGGACCACGCGACGGACCGTCGTGGTCATGACGGACCGTCGTGGACTCCGGCGTCCCATACTTGGGTGCAATTCTTCTGCTGCTTTTCTTCATTCCCCTCGACGGCAAGTGTGACGGACCGTCATAGGCACGACGGTCCGTCGAGGGTCTTCGTTTCAAAATACTTCAACTCTTGGAATCTGGGTACTGGGATCACTTCTCTGATCTTCACGACGGACCTGCAGGATGGACCGTCATGGCCATGACGGACCGTCACAAGCTTCGTAATCCCACACTTGGTCAGACTTCCCCATCTTCCTTCAGCAGCTTCTCTACGCTGCCACCTACGGACCGTCACAAGCACGACGGACCGTCATAAGCTCCGTAGGTGGTCTCTTCTGCAATTTTCGCTCAAAATCTCCGCATTCAGCTTTGAACAGATTTCCTGCAAAACAAAGAGAAACTTTTATCAAAATTAGCACAAACAAGGCTTTCGGACACACTGAACTTAAGGAAAAAGTATTAATTATACCGTGAAACCATGGTATATCAACACCCTCAACTTAAATTCGTTGTTTGTCCTCAAGCGACGCACTATGACTCTCTGCACAATATTTGTACAATAGTATTCATGTTTTATCCTTTGCAATCATTTGGCTATCAATCCCGATTAATCCCATCAAATCTATGCTGCTATCACTATTAGGCTTGAATTTTGTGGGATTTGAACATGACACAGACTCACCATGCACTAACACCTATCCTCTTCAATTTCTCACCGAGGTGCTAACAATTCCGGTATTGCAACTAGTGTCCTCACTTTAGAACAAAATCCTCATTTTTCACACAATGATTTCAGTTTGAGTATAAGGATTACATTTCAACACTCGCTCTCAGAACAAAGTCACACTCATTCATACATATTGCCATAAGCTTGCCCTTATTTTCACTGCCTTAAGTTCGCTATACAACCCTTAGGATCACAATAGGACTTTTTTAGCTTGTAACGTAGGCTCAGAGTCAGGTAGGGTATATTTAGGTATACTTTAGTGACGTTTTTCCCTCCTTGACATATCGGCTAAACCTTCCATTCTATATCACTTTATCTCGCCCAGTTTCTCCTATTCTTTCACCTTGCTGTTTCCCTTCTTTCTTCATTTGTGTAAGTGACTCTTTTCTTTTCTTGTTTGTAATTCTTGAATATTTCTTCTTTTTTTTTCAACGAGTTCTTGAGTCACTTTACTTTTGTTCTTTCTCTCTCTTTGTTCTTTCAACCCCACTTTCCAGAGCATTCCTCAAAACAGCCACCCTCAACTCATGGCTTTGCCATGAGTCAAGGTACACAATACCCAAAGTCGGGTCAGGGCCATAACGAAGGTTGTTTATACATTAGCCACCCTCAACTTATGCTTTTGGCATAAGCTGAGGTGCACATGTCCAAGGAGGGACCAGGGCCAACATATTGTTCCCAGAAAAGATCAGTTGGGGTGAAAAAGAAAGGACTTTTTTTTTTAAGCTCAAATTATTTGGATCAAAGAAGGATAACTTTCATTTGGTTTCTTTTATTTAGGCTAGAAATGGGCTATATTGAATAAGGGCCTATGATCCTTTCCTAATTGTTTATTACAGCTTACTTTTAGCAGGACTAACCAGGCAAGTTCTAGCTCAGTACCAATAGTGGACTATTCAACTTTCCTCACACTCACTTGACATCTCATCACTATACCAGATTATCAGACACCTAGTTTGACTTGAAGATTTAGGGTAATGCAATGGTGTAACTCTATTTCATGTTTAGAGCCACACAATTATCAGTTACTACGCCTAGTCATGCAACATTTTCCAGTTTTATCGGGATATCATTTTAGCCATCATGCTTCAGAGTTAAACTATGTACAAAAGATATAACGTGCCGGTTCAACAGAAAAAGTAATCAGTCTTTTGGGGAAAAAGAACACAGGCAAGAAAACCCCAAAAGAGGATAGTGAGTTGGGCTACTCAGACTTCACCCTAACACTCACTTTCCATTTACCCCACCCCCAACAAAAAGCATGCAATTGTCCCCAATGCATAAAAAAATCTAAAGATTAGAGGGGTAGGTGAAGCAAACCTGTGGCGCATAGCGCCGTCGATCAGCAAGCTGGTGGGTCCGGCTTCCTGGAACCCACAGCCTCTGCAATCTGGACACCCTCACTGGTGTCCTCAGCAATCTGGACACCCTCAGTGGTGTCCTCAGCAACAACCGCACCCTCAGTGCCTCCTGCGGTCTCTACAGTACGGGAGCTAGACGCCCCAGCCGCTATCTGCGATGCTCTGATCTGGTGTGCCTCCGCCTCAGCAATTGAGGCTCTCCTCGCGGCCTCCATCTCTCGGCGCTCCTTCTTCCTTGCTCGCGCCTCATCCTCTGATCGACCCCTACGCCTCTTGGCACTCTCTCGAGGGGAGGGTGGGGGAATGTCTAGAGTAGGAAACAGGGCCGCCAATACAGTATCCTCAGCAGGCTCGACAGACTCCGGCACTCTTGCCTCTAGGATCGTGTCGATGTCTGCACGAAGATTGTCGACTGCAGCCTGAAGAGTCGACACATCTATCGGAGGGGCTGGTCGAGCTAATACTCTCAATTCAAAGGCATCGAGGTGCTGGTTAACCTCAGCAATCTTCCGCTGCATCTGCCTCTCCATACGCGCTTCAGACTCAGCAATAGACTTCTGCATCCACGGCTGGATATGATGCAGAAGAGTGGCCATTTGTGCCTCCAGTTTTTGGACTCGAGCAAGCGAGGCCGGTGTCGGTAGAGGGGCTGTGCTACTACCCAGGATAGACTCGACCGGGGTAGTGTCCGTGGATGCCTGTGTAGCTATGCGGGCCTGGGCTACCGAATCCACAAGATCATCAGCAAGAGGGGGCAGCTCTGGACGGGGCCCTCTGCTTGGCGCCAACTCATTGGCCTCGTCTCTGATGAGGCCGACGTCGACTGTCCCCTGCGGGGTCTTCAACTGATCTATGTGCCATATGGGCACACCTGCAGACCTGCAAAGGGCAAAGATCATACACGGGAAGGGGTAGGTAGTGGTGACCTTAAATGCCCTCTCGTGCATGACTGCCTGGAGAAGCCATGCGAAGTCGACCTCGAATCCGGCTATCATCGCCGCTATCAACACTGCTCGATCCCAAGTGACGATGTTATCAGCAGCTGTGGGGGAAAGGCAGTGACGGACGAGCAGCCACAAGAACTTTGCAACGAACGTGAGGTTGGCCTTCTTGATGGCCCCCTTCGGCTCAGTAACCCAATCTGCACCCTCTCCGTCACTGATAGATGCAGGGCCATCCACCTCTTGGTGGTCTCTCTCAGTGCCTTGCTCGCGCAAGAACTGGCCATCCTTCACTATCTGCCATCGGTAGTCAAACTCGGCAGTGTGGGGAGTCCGCGTAGCATCTGCACTCTCGCCGTATAGGAACCGGCGGATAGCTGGCAGGGAAATGTCGACCTGCACGCCCCGGACTCGAACCTGCTCCAGTGGGGCCTGTTTAGCGGGAGCAGCCCGCTTATCGATCTGTGATCGGAGAGTCGCTACGTAGGATGCGTAGAACTCTCGCACCACCTCCTCGCTGTATCGTCCCAACGGACGGGCTGTCCACTCTAAGCGATGCCTGGTGAATATGTTGTGGATCTCCGGCATCGATGGGAGACTCCATGTAAGTACCCGCCGCTCCAAAGTGAGTGTCCGAGTCATTACCCCTTTATCAGTAAGGAATTTTGCGTCGGAGTACACTTGAAACTGGCCTTCGACGCAACACCGGTTTGGCTGGTCAGAGGCTGGGGTGGGGACCTGGGCTGGTGCGCCGGATGTGGAGTCTGAACTGTCAGCCTCATCAGACGAGGCCGACGCTGCAGCAGTGGCGGGTGCGGGAACCTCAGCAGATCCTGAAGCTTCCCCGGACCAGGATACTCCTAAGGAGCCAGACGCTCCTTCCTCGTTTGTGGCCGACCCAGAGGGTGTGCCGGTCACTGTGCGCTCCTCATCAGACTGGGCGGCAGTGACTACGCCGGACGCCACCATCTTGGGTGTGGCTCTGGGGCCACGTGCAGCACGGGAAGGTGCGGAAGTGCCTTGGGGCACATATTCAGGGTCCCTCTCATCATCAGACCCGATGATCAAGCGTGCAGACGGGGCAACAGACTTGGATCGCCCGCGTGCGTAGGCTCGGTCTTGCTTGGGTGCCATAGTAGATAGTACCTGAAAAGGATCACTATTAGTACGAGTTATGTCAAACAAGACAAGCAAGCAAGCCCATACAACATAAAACATTTAAAATAGTGTGTTAGTGATAGTGAAACTGTAGCACACGATGGGCTAGATGACGGCTCGTCGTGGATACGACGGACCGTCATGAGGTCCGTCGTGTTGTACTTGGTCAATGTATATAGAAAGAACCCTGAAAGAGGGGTTTCTGACCATCATGACGGTCAAGCAGGACGGACCGTCGTGGGTGTGACGGTCCGTCGTAAGTGTCCGTCGTAGGACACTTGGAAAATTTTGGGAGACCCTTATCAGAGGGGTCTCTGACCATCATGACGGTCGTGCAGGACGGACCGTCGTGGTTGTGACGGTCCGTCGTAAATGTCTGTCGTAGGACACTTAGAAAATGTTGAGAGACCCTTAGAAACAGGGTCTCTGACAACCATGACGGTCGTGCAGGACGGACCGTCGTGAAGACAATGGTCCGTCACCGGCGTCGTTGGGCAGGTGTTAGGGCTTGTGCAACGGACCCTACGACGGTCCGTCGTGTGTGCGACGGGCCGTCATCGGGGTCTCGTTCAGAGTAGCAGTGTTAGAACTGGGGGTACCCTACGCATCCCCGATGAACCAACATGGTTGTGTAGTGTTGTGGACCTATATGTGTCTATCCCAACGACCTAAGAAACTACCAAAGCAAAATCACCTATGCCTAGGGTTATCAACATGGCACATACGAACATTTTGAACCTAGGTTTAGACATAAGCATATAAAGGAAACAGTATACGACTAAGAACTAAGCTAATACTAACTACAAAACCAAAATGCAAGATAAATAAGTATAAATGTAGAGACACATACCTTGGAAATGGAGAAGAAGACAAACGGAGAATGATTCTGGCAAGGTAGACACCAACAATAGCAGCACCGACAAGTAGATGATAATGATAAGGCTTAGGTGGTTTGTGGGAGCAAGGATCAGTGAGGGAAGTGTGGAAGTTGAAAAGAGAGGGGAGGTTAGGGGAATAAGGAAGTAATGGGGTGGAATATGGAGGGGGGAAGTATAAACGGTCAGATTTTGAAAAGGGTCCAGCTGGGTCGGGTCGGGTAGATTTCATTAATCGCGCGATGGTTCCCCGACGACGGTCCGTCGCACATGCGACGCCCCGATGTAGGTTCCGTCGTGTGTACCCTAATTTCAAAAATGACAGAAATACGTACCTGGTGTGACGGATGCATACGACGGTCCGTTGCATTCGCAACAGTCCGTCGTTGTATCCGTCAGTGGCTACTGCGGAGTAGTTTTCTGCAGAATTTCCTGGTGATGTGCCTGCAAATTTAAAACCCATTTATAGAAGAAATGCTACCATTATTAAAAAGACGATAAGTATTGGGTTGCCTCCCAACAAGCTCCTGATTTACTGTCGCGGCACGACTGGGGCCATTTGATTACTCAGACTTCATCAAGATGGTATGCCTCGATCACTTCATTTGCCGATTCAGCATGCCCGAGATAGATTTTTATGCGCTGTCCATTCACCTTGAACCGCACACCCTCCTTAGTTTCCAACTCAACTGCTCCATGAGGGAATAGTTGGGTAACCGTGTAAGGACCAGTCCATTTGGACTTGAGTTTGCCTGGAAACAAACGCAACCTGGAATTGAATAGAAGCACTAAATCCTCGACCATAAACTCTCGTTTTTCAATTTTGTTGTCATGATACTTCTTCATCTTTTCTTTATATAGGGCTGAGCTTTCATAGGCTTTCAAGCGAAATTCATCAAGTTCATTCAACCCATTTAACCGTTGCTCTACAGCTTCGCTCCAATCCAATTTTAACTTCTTCATAGCCCACATGGCTTTATGCTCTAACTCAACCGGAAGATGACAAGCTTTCCCATATACAAGTTGGTATGGAGACATAACTATGGGAGTCTTATAAGCTGTCCGGTAGGCCTAAAGAGCATCATCAAGCCTCCGTGACCAATCTATTCTACTAGCATTCACTGTTTTGGACAATATCTGTTTGATCTCCCGATTCGATACCTCAACTTGCCCACTAGTTTGAGGGTGGTAAGGAGTGGCCACATTATGGAGAACACCGTATTTCTCCAATAACCCCCTGAACAATTTGTTGCAGAAGTGGGAGCCCCCATCACTAATAATGGCCCTTGGAGTGCCAAAACGGGAGAATATATTCTTTTTCAAGAAGGCAGTGACACTCTTCCCTTCATTGTTTGCGAGGGCTATGGCTTCGACCCATTTAGATACATAATCAACTGCTACAAGAATGTACTTCATCCCATGAGAACTCACGAAAGGGCCCATAAAGTCAATACCCCAAACATCAAATAACTCAATCACAAGAATGGGGTTTAGAGGGAGCTCTTGCTTTCTTGAAATACCACCATCTCGTTGACATTTGTCACATGCTTGAGCAAACCCATGAGCATCTTGATGAAGAGTTTGCCAATAGTAACCACATTTCAATATCTTGTGAGCGGTTCGGATACCACTGTGATGTCCGCCAACAGGTGAAAAATGGCATGCCTCCAACACACTCAACATTTCACATTCTGGCACACAACGCCGAATAAGCCCGTCGGCACAACTCCTATACAAGTATGGTTCATCCCAAAAGAACTTCTTCACATCGTACATGAACTTTTTCCTTTGATGAAAGGACAAGTCTGATGGAACAATATCACTAGCCAGATAGTTCGCAAAATCTGCGAACCATGGAATCAAGTCTTGTGAAGCAGCCAATACATGTTCATCGGGGAAAGTATCATCAATGTCAGTCTTATCCCCTAACTCTCTCATAGCTTCATCTTCTAGACGAGACAAATGATCAGCAACTTGATTTTCAGTCCCTTTTCTATCCAACACTTCAAAGTCAAATTCTTGCAGCAGTAATACCCAACGAATCAGCCTTGGTTTCGCATCCTTTTTCGCCATCAAATATCTCAATGCTGAATGGTCAGTATGCACTATAACTCTAGTACCTAGCAAATAGGAGCAAAATTTCTCAAAAGCAAAGACTACTGCGAGGAGTTCTTGCTCAGTCACTGTGTAGTTCTTTTGAGCTTTATTTAGGGCTTTACTAGCATAGTAAATTGGGTGAAGGATTTTGTTTCTTCTCTGTCCCAATACTACACCAAGAGCCACCCCACTAGCATCGCACATTACCTCAAATGGACTGTTCCAATCCGGAGAAATAATGATAGGTGCAGACACTAACTTTTCTTTTAGCTCACCGAATGCTTTAAGACAGGATTTATCAAAACAAAATTTACATTCTTTCTCCAGCAATTTGCACAATGGGTGTGCAATCTTTGAAAAGTCTTTGATGAATCTCCGGTAAAAACCTGCATGCCCAAGAAAGCTTCTCACACCTTTCACAGAGATCGGCGGGGGAAGTCTCTCTATTACCTCAACTTTAGCTCGATCAACCTCTATGCCCTTTTCTGAAATGCGATGACCCAACACAATACCCTCTTTCACCATGAAATGACAATTTTCCCAGTTTAGTACCAAATTGCAGTCTTCACATCTCTTAAGAACCTCAGATAAATTGGTCAAACACCGCTCGAATGAATCACCAACCACAGAGAAATCATCCATAAAAACCTCTATAGTATCCTCCACCATGTCAGAAAATATTGACATCATACACCTCTGAAAGGTTGCGGGTGCATTGCACAACCCAAACGGCATTCTTCTGAACGCAAAAGTCCCATATGGACAAGTGAAAGTGGTTTTCTCTTGATCTTCTGGTGCAACAGAAATCTGATTATACCCCGAATACCCATCAAGAAAACAATACCACCCTTTTCCGGCAAGTCTATCCAACATCTGATCCATGAAGGGCATGGGAAAATGGTCTTTTTCAGTCCATGAGTTCAGTTTACGGCAATCCATACACACCCTCCATCCAGTAACCGGTCTCATTGGAACAAGTTCATTCTTTTCGTTGGGGACCATAGTCATTCCCCCTTTCTTAGGTACACACTGAACCGGGCATACCCAACTACTATCGGCGATTGGATAGATTACTCCAGCATCCAACCATTTGATAATTTCCTTCTTCACAACCTCTTGCATAGGAGGATTCAAGCGTCTCTGGTGCTCAATACTCGGCTTATGATCAAGCATGAGTTGGATTTTATGAGAACAAATACCAGGAGAGATCCCAATAATGTCCGCAATGGTCCACCCAATAGCTCTTTTGAACCTTTTCAGTACCTTCACCAAACTCTGAACCTGTTGTTCATCCAGGTCTGATGCAATGATTACCGACAAAGTATCACCATTTCCTAAGAATTCATACCTA
Organism: Solanum peruvianum; assembly: GCA_027705065.1. Lineage (NCBI taxonomy): Eukaryota > Viridiplantae > Streptophyta > Magnoliopsida > Solanales > Solanaceae > Solanum > Solanum peruvianum. The sequence continues at coordinate 17,802,606 of JAKWJD010001757.1, read as the reverse complement.
AGATGAGGTGGAAGAGCTTTTAATTCAACTTTTGGAGCTTCCTCTATAGATGGTTTCGCGGGTGGGGACTCGCGATTCTTCATATCAAGCTCAAATTTCTTCGGTTTAAACCGAACATCACCTAGGTCAAGAGCCGCGACTAATGAGTCATACTCTTCAATGCAATCGCTATCAAAGTTCATTATTACTGCCGCTAATGCTTCGACACCTAGACGTTCTTCTATTTGTGTCTCAAATGTCTCACCCATGTTGTAGGATATAGCAGATGCCGATTGGAGCTCACCACTCTGCCTCATGGACCTACAAATATTAAAGGTCACTTCCTCACTGTTCAACCGAAATTTCATCTGCCCCTTTTCCATGTCTACTAAGGCTCTTCCCGTAGCTAGGAATGGCCTTCCAAGGATAATGGGCACTTCAAAATCAACCTCACAATCAAGAATAACAAAATCGGCCGGAAAGATGAATGACTCCACTTTTACTAGCACATCATGAAGTATCTCTATGGGCCGTTTTACTGTTCGATCAGCCATCAGTAGCCGCATCGCAGTGGGCTTTGGGTCACCCAAACCCAACTTCTTGTAAATCGAGAGGGGCATGAGATTTATGCTTGCCCCCAGATCACATAATGCTTTCGCAAAATGTAATAGCCCGATTGTACAAGGAATAGTGAACGCACCCGGATCTTCTTTCTTTTGGACCAGAGATCTTGTAGCAATAGCACTACAATGTTGCATTCTATCATCATCCTCAACAGCAACCGATCTTTTCTTCGTGACCAAATCTTTCATAAACTTGGCGTAACCGGGCATTTGTTCTAAAGCTTCTACCAAAGGGACATTGATAGAAAGTTGCTTCAACATTGTTATAAAACGCTGATATTTGCCATCCTCAGTCTTTTTCACTAATCTTTGAGGAAATGGGGGTGGTGGCCTAGGCATGGGAGTTACCTTTTTAGGCACTTCAGCATTTTCTGCACTGGTATCCTCTAAATTAGCATCAACATTTACCACTTTATCAGTGTCTTTTGTCACCTCATTCTCATTAGATGGCATAGGTGGGTCAATGGTTTGCTGGCCACCGCGAGTAGTAATTGCCATACAATGTCCATCATTTTTTGGATTTTGGACAGTGTTGCTAGGAAGAGTGCCCGGTTGCCGTGTGTTCACAGTTGCAGATAATTGGGCCAATTGTAACTCAAGTTGCTTAATCGATATTGCATGTGTATCAACTTTTTGCCCAATACCCGCTAAATCATTCCTCAACTCTTTATTGTGCTCATCACTAGCATCGAACCTCCTCATCATTTTATGCAACATATCCTCAACTCGCGACATACTACCTCCACCATCCCTAGGAGTAACTTCACGATTTTGAGGAGGAACATATGGTCCATTCTGTCGTTTCTATTACCATAGTTACCCCTGTTGAAGTTGTTGTCGCGATTGTAGTTTCCATCTCGGACATAATGACCCTCACGATTGTAGTTACCATAGTTCTGACCTTGGCGCCAATTCTCCTGATAAGAGCCTTGGGCACTTGGTCGGAAACCTCCCATCTGTTCATTTACGGCTATAGGAATCCTCCTCATAATAACACTCATCGATTGGAGGTGGTGGTTTAGCCAAGTAGTTGACTGCATTAATCTTTTCTGCACCCCCAGTGACATGTTTTAGTACCAACCCAAGCTCAGTTCTCATCTGAGCCATTTCTTCGCGAATATCATCTGTGGCTGGGTTGTGAGTAGACTGCACTGCAAAGGTGTTTATCCCTGTATCGGACTTCCTAGTACTCCAAGCTTTGTTGTTACGGGAGATTTTCTCTAATTTCTCAGTAATCTCAGCATAAGGGCATTCTCCATAAGATCCACCTGCTATAGTGTCCAACACCGCTTTATTGTTATCATCCTGTCCCCGATAGAAGTATTCCTTCAGTGACTCATCATCAATACGGTGATTTGGGACACTTCTCAAGAATGAGGTGAATCTATCCCAAGAACTACTAACTGACTCTCCTGGTAGTGCCACAAAGTTATTCACCCTGACTTTGTGGTTTAATTTCTTGGAGACCGGATAGTAGCGTGCTAAGAAGACATCCCGTAGTTGGTTCCAAGTGAAGATGGAGTTGTATGGAAGCTCAGTAAACCACATAGCAGCCTCTCCCGTCAGTGAGAGAGGAAACACTCTGAGACCTATTACATCTAGATCCAAATCAGGCCTCCCCACACAACTATTACACACTGCCCTTACCTTAGCTATATGGGCATGTGGATCCTCAGAAGGTAGCCCTGAAAACAAACCTCTGGCAGTGAGCATTTGCATCAGACTACTAGTTACCACAAAAGTGTGGCCTGTGGGTAGAGGAGGCAAAACCAGTGGCCCATCCGAATCTGCTATGTTATCATAGCCTCTCTAGTATGCTTGGGGCCGTGGAGCGGGATTCTGTCCCCTCTGTTGATGTTCACCCGGAGCATCGGGTAACATCTGACCATGAACATCAGCCGGAGCTGGGATATTCTTGTTTGGGTCCTCATCATTGATTCCCAAATTACGATTCATGTTTCGCAGTGTACGCTCTAGCTCGTGATCGTAGGGAAACAACGGTTCTCTTCCTCTCCGTGTATTTGGCATACAAGGAGGATAGTTCTGAAAAGAAATCAAAAACAATAACAAAAAGTAAAATCAAGAAAATATCAACTAAACAATAGTAAGAAGTTCAAGTTAATCTAAAAGCTAAATTCCCCGGCAGCGGCGCCAAAATTTGATACGCTCAAACTTACTTCTCAAATGAGAAGTAAAGCGGTCGCGTCAAGTAAATAACCCAACTAGTGAGGTTGGGATCGTTCCCACGAGGAAAATAGTTTAGACTTAACTTCAACTTGTTATTACTATTGTTCGGTTGATGACTTCCTTAAAAAGTAAAAGCATAAAGGGGGGTTTGTATTTCCTAATAAGTAAAAATAACTAACGAACTTGACAAAGACACTTAACAGCTTTTAATGTTGGGTTTTAATCAATTAATCAAAGTAACTAGGGTTTACGTGTTCCCCACAGGTTCATAACTTGATAATTCTAACTATAACAATTCTTTCCTAGTATCTTGCATGCAAAGTGATAAGTTATGTATTTCTAAATCCTTGGTCCGGCATCTAGAAAATCTCACTCCGCACCTTGGTCCGGCTGCGTGTGTTGCTTTCCTAACCCTTATCTTTACCTCATATTAAGCATCGTATTTGACATTTGACTCAGTTATTACCTCATACCAATCAATACTAGCCTATTAGATAGCATACACTAAATCTATGTTAATAATTCTTTTCCTATTATCTACCTCCTTGGTCCGGCAAGTAGAATTAAGGCGAGTTCTAACGTTGATCATCCGTTAAAAAGACTTCTAAGCGAAATAATTATTAATACATGCAAGACACTATTCTAGAATTGTTATTTAAACTAGGGTTTATCTCATTATTTGCCTATGGTTCCCACAACCCTAGTTATGGAGTTTAGTTCCTCATAGCCATAAACACAATATTCAAATATGTTAAACAAGAATTCATGTACTTACTTTAATGAGAAAGAATAAAGTCCGAAAATTTACTTGATTAATCACCAAAAGTTACTTGTAAGAATCTCCAACAATCAAACACTCAAAACACAAAGTCTAATAGTATGATGTTTAATCTCAAAGAGTCTAACCTCAAAAACGAGGTTTTTCGAACTATTTATAAAAAAATAAAAACCTAATTAAACAAGGATTCTAATTACTGGAAATCTGCCAAAACGCGGCTGGGTCGACGGACCACGCGACGGACCGTCGCGGACTCCGTCATCCCATACTTGGGTGCAATTCCGCTGCTGCTTTTCTTCATTCCCCTCGACGGCAAGTGTGACGGACCGTCATAGGCACGACGGTCCGTCGAGGGTCTTCGTTTCAAAATACTTCAACTCTTGGAATCTGGGTACTGGGATCACTTCTCTGATCTTCACGACGGACCTGCAGGACGGACCGTCATGGCCATGACGGACCGTCACAAGCTTCGTAATCTCACACTTGGTCAGACTTCCCCATCTTCCTTCAGCAGCTTCTCTACGCTGCCACCTACAGACCGTCACAAGCACGACGGACCGTCATAAGCTCCGTAGGTGGTCTCTTCTGCAATTTTCGCTCAAAATCTCCGCATTCAGCTTTGAACAGATTTCCTGCAAAACAAAGAGAAACTTATATCAAAATTAGCACAAACAAGGCTTTCGGACACACTGAACTTAAGGAAAAAGTATTAATTATACCGTGAAACCACGGTATATCACATGTACTCAACAAAAATGAGAGTAAGTGCAGAATCAGTACACAACCACTGTGTACTGGTAGGATCACACGACTATCCCACTAAGTGCAACATAAACAAGTTAATACAACAATATAACCATGCAACATATCGAACATATACAATATTAATTATCACATGCTTCAATAATACACATTTATCACAAGTAGTTGGTCCCCTCATGAAATCCAATCTCAAACTGTTAGTGTACCGGAACATGGTATCCTATCCCATAGTTAAGCAAAATTGTGGAAATCTGATCCCATTTTACGTCAAAACGTAGGAATGCAATTTAATTTAGTTATGCCAGAACGTGGGAATCTGATCCATCAACAAACCATAATCACAAGTACACTCTCAAGTTATACAATCAAAGAGTGATTCATTTCATATAATTATTCATCTATCTCATTTCCAACAAGTGTGATCAAAAATTCAACATTTGCATACTTACATGCATCATAATGAAGCAAAAACAAGAGTATATCACATAATCATCACAACCATCACATACCCCGAAACAAGTTTTAAACAGTAAGAAACTTCATTCTTCCTTTTTCGGATTCGTTTCGCTTGTTCTTGGTCTACCGACAATCATAATAACACGGGAATCAACAAACAATCGCTAATTACCCGAAACTATAACAATTCTATGCACCCTGTAACGACCTGTTTAGTCGTTTTGAGCAGCAGATTTTATTTCTGGAAAACTGGCTGAAACAACGGACCGTCATGGGCACGACGGACCGTCGAGGGGGTCTCATTCCAAAACACTTAGAAATTTTATGATTTGGGTACTGAAATCGACTCTCTGAACTTCGTGACGGACTTGCAGGACGGACCGTCACAGGCGTGACGGACCGTCACAGACCCTTTGGTGGAAATTGGGTCTCTGAACTTTGCGACGACATGCAGGACCGACCGTCGCAGGCACGACGGGCCGTCACAGACTGCGTAATCCCAGTCTGGGTCGGATTTCTTTACACGTTTTAAGGGACGTTTTGGACTATTCCTGCTTTAATTATAAAGTTAGAGGGTTAATGTTAATAAGTCTAATTACTTGGGGGTTAAAAGAGGTAACCTTAAGTTAATTAGTGGGTTATTTCCATCTTTTATTCTTAATTATATGCTAATTAGGGTAAAAGAAAGAGGGTTTTGAATAAGAAAAATAGAAAGAACAAGAGAGAGAGAGAGAGGGTCGATCAAACGAGGAAGAGAGAAAACAAAGCTTGGGAAATTGCTTGTTGATCACTAATCTTCGGTGGAGGTAGGTTATGGTTTCCTTTACAATATTCGTAGTAAACTCTTAATAGCGAATGATATGTATGATAGTATTGTAAACCCTGCTATGTGCTTAACTGTATGCTTGCATGAATGTGATTATATAATTGTGATTATATAAGCATGATGAAGTTATTGAATCCCAAATCTTGCAAAACCCTAACCTCTTTGTTAATGATAATGCCTTGGTATGAGAGAAGGCTTGATGAACTAAAAAGTAATGAGATTGATAATGCCTTGGTATGAGAGAAGGCTTGATGAATTGATAGAATGAGATTAGTGGATCGGAGTGTCACGTTCCGACACATAGAATTAAGGGATCGGGTGTCACGAACCGACACGTAGTATTAGGGGGACCGGGTGTCACGAACCGACACGTAGATTTAGGGGATCGGGTGTCACGAACCGACACGTAGATTTAGGGGATCGGAGTGTCACGTTCCGACACATAGTAGTAGGGGATCGGAGTGTCACGCACCGACACAAGAGGAATAAAGAATATGAGGGAGCGGAGTGTCACGTACCGACACAAGAGAAATAAAGATAATGAATCTTGAAAGATGCTAATATACTCAATCTAATGAACATAATTCCCGAATGAGTATGGTATTGAGGCTTGAGTCCTCATGTGTGAACTTGACGGTAATTATTGATGATTATAGTACTTGTTGTAGCTACATGTTGAGTATCGTAGTTGGTTTTATAATATTACTTGATATATATATTGTTCCCTATTTTGAGTTGGCCGATGATATCTACTCAGTACCCGTGTTTTGTACAGACCCCTACTTTTATGTTTTCTTTCTTGTTATTTGTGGAGTGCAGCAAACGTGCCGTCGTCTTCAACTCAACAGTAATTCTAGCCAGTCTTCGTCGCACCGGATCTTCAGGGTGAGCTAATGCTTCTAGCTTGGACTGGATCTTCTTCTTCAAGTCTTGATGCCTTGAACTTCCGGCATGGACTAGCTTTTTACTTGTTTTTGTTTTCTTAGATACTCTTAGTTTAGTAATTTGAGGATAGATGTTCTTGTGGTGATGACTTCCAGATTTTGGGGATAATAATAGTTATTGAATTGATTTTTATTAATGATTTTAAGTCTTCTGCATTACTTTCTGTCGATGTTATATTGAAATGTTAAGGGTTAGGTTGGTTGGTTCGCTCACATAGGAGGGTAAGTGTGGGTGCCAGTCGCGGCTCGGTTTTGGGTCGTGACAAACTTGGTATCAGAGCATTAGGTTTGTTGGTCTCATCACACAAGAACGGGTCTAGTAGAGTCTTAAGGAACGGTAGGGGGACGCCTTTACTTTTCTTTGAGAGGCTATAAGACTTTAGGAAAATTCCATTCTTTCTTTCTTTCTTTCGTGCTACTACTTGAATCCAATTGGTATCTAGGTGATACAAATTGGTATCTGACCATCTTCACTCTATTTCGCAGATGGTTAGAACTAGAGCAACGACTGCACCAACACCAACACCGGCAAGACAAGAAACGTCTGAGCCAGCCATTGGCGCTGTGGCTCGAGGATGAGCAGTGGCAAGAGGCCGTGGTAGAGGTCGTGGGAGGACGTCCTCTAGAGGAAGAGGACAAGTGCCTAGCCCATCTGATGCTAGGGCGGTGACTCCTCCACCGACTTAGGAAGTAGTGAGAGAGGGTGAGGAAGGGGAGAATGAACAAGTGCAAAATGAGGAATTGCCACCCCAACCTACCCCAGAGATGATCAATCACATTCTTGCTTATCTTAGCGGGTTATCTGATCAGGGTCAGGCACCTCCGGTGTTTTCTGCACCAACACCTCCGGTTTCAGAGGTACAACATGCAGCCACTATGGCTCCCCGTATGGATGCCTCATTGGAAATAGGCACGTTTCCACGTCTGACTACTGGGCCTATAATGACAAATGATCAGCATGAACTTTTCAGTAAGTTCTTGAAATTGAAACCTCCAGTCTTCAAGGGTGCTGAATCTGAGGATGCTTACGATTTTCTAGTTGATTGTCATGAGCTACTATACAAGATGGGTATAGTAGAACGGTTTGGTGTGGAGTTCGTGAGTTATCAGTTTCAATGGAACGCCAAAATGTGGTGGCGGTCACATGTTGAGTGTCAACCAACAGAGGCGCCACCTATGACTTGGGCCTCATTCTCTAGCTTGTTTATGGAGAAGTACATCCCACGGACTTTGAGGGATAGGAAAAGAGATGAATTCTTAAGTCTAGAGCAAGGTAGGATGTCGGTTACCGCATATGAGGCCAAGTTTCGTGCACTATCCAGATACGCCACCCAACTTTGTTTCAGTCCACAAGAGCGGATTCGTCATTTCGTGAAGGGGTTGAGGTCAGAGTTGCGGATTTCAGCCTTACGAGTAGCGGCTACGGCAAAATCCTTCCAAGAAGTGGTAGATTTCGTGGTAGAGGTGGAAGGAGTGAAGCCAGATGAATTCACCATGGCATCGACATCAAAAAGGTTTCGAAAGGGAGGTGAGTTTAATGGTTCCTATTCTAGAGGACAGGGTTCCGGAGGTTACTCGGTCCGACCGATTCAGTCTTCACTACAGACTGTAGTTGGGGGTCCACCTCAAACCGGTCAACACTTCTCTGAGAGACCTATGCTTGACTCTACAGAGTGCTATGGATGTGGGGAGACTGTACATATTAGGAGGAATTATCCAAAACAGAGTTATAGACCCCCAATAGCTAGAGGTAGAGGTGGTCATGGTAGAGGCCGTTATTCTGGAGGACGGGTGGTCGAGGTAATGGTGGTCACCAAAACGGCCGGGGTGATGGGCAAACTGGAGCCACTACATCACAACATGGTAGGGGCAACGGACAGACAAACGATAGGACCCATTGTTACGCTTTCCCTGGGTGGTCTGAAGCGGAGGCATCGGATGCTGTCATCACAAGTAATCTTTTGGTTTGCGATTGCATGGCTTCTGTATTGTTTGATCCCGGATCCACATTTTCTTATGCATCTTCCTCATTTGCTAATGGTCTTAATTTACATTGCGAATTACTTGACATGCCTATTCGTGTTTCTACTCCGGTGGGTGAGTCTGTGATAGTTGAAAAAGTGTATAGGTCTTGTTTGGTGACTTTTGTGGGGAGTAACACTTATGTAGATTTGGTTATTTAGAAATGGTTGACTTTGATGTAATTCTGGGTATGACTTGGCTTTCTCTGAATTTTGCGATCTTGGATTGTAATGCTAAGACTGTGACGTTAGCCAAACCTGGGACAGATCCGTTAGTGTGGGAGGGTGACTACACTTCCAATCCGGTGCGTATCATCTCCTTTCTTCGTGCTAAGAAAATGGTTAGTAAAGGGTGTTTAGCTTTCTTGGCACATCTCAAGGATGACACTACCCAAGTACCTTCGATTGAGTCGGTTTCGGTAGTCCGTGAGTTTTTGGATGTGTTCCCTGCAGATCTTCCTGGTATGCCACCGGATAGGGATATTGACTTCTGTATTGATCTTGAACCGGGTACTCGCCCCATTTCTATACCCCCTTATAGAATGGCTCCCGCGGAGTTAAGAGAGTTAAAGGCACAACTTCAAGAGTTGTTGAGCAAGGGCTTCATTAGACCAAGTGCATCTCCTTGGGGTGCTCCGGTTTTGTTTGTGAAGAAAAAGGATGGGAGTTTTCGGATGTGCATAGACTATAGACAACTGAACAAGGTAACTATTAAGAACAAGTATCCTCTTCCCTGCATTGATGACTTGTTCGATCAGTTACAAGGTGCTTGTGTCTTCTCTAAAATTGACTTGAGATCCGGTTATCATCAATTGAAAATACGGGCAATAGATGTGCCAAAGACTATTTTTCGAACCAGGTATGGGCACTACAAATTTGTGGTAATGTCTTTTGGTCTTACGAATGCCCCTGCTTCTTTCATGAGCTTGATGAACGGAATCTTCAAGCCATATCTGGATCTCTTTGTGATCGTATTTATTGATGATATACTGATATACTCACAGAGTAAGAAGGAACATGAGGAGCATTTGAGAATGGTATTAGAGTTGTTGAGGAAGAAAAAGCTTTATGCCAAATTCTCCAAGTGTGAGTTTTGGCTAGATTCAGTGTCCTTCTTGGGACACGTGGTTTCTAAGGATGGAGTGATAGTGGATCCATCTAAGATTGAGACAGTGAAAAATTGGGTAAGACCTACTAACGTGTCAGAAATAAGGAGCTTTGTTAGTTTAGCTAGCTACTACCGCCGATTTGTCAAGGGATTCTCTTCTATTGCTTCCCAATTAACGAACTTGACTAAGCAGAATGTTCCATTTGTATGGTCGGATGAGTGTGAGGAAAGCTTTCAGAAACTCAAGACCTTGTTGACTACGGCACCAATTCTTACCTTGCCGGTAGAGGGTAAGGACTTCATTGTTTATTGTGATGCATCCTATTCTGGTTTGGGTGCAGTGCTAATGCAAGAGAATAATGTAATTTCTTATGCTTCAAGGCAATTAAAGGTGCATGAACGTAACTATCCAACTCATGATTTGGAATTGGCCGCGGTAGTGTTTGCATTAAAGCAATGGAGGCACTATTTATATGGGGTTAAGTGTGAGCTCTATACGGATCATCGTAGCCTACAGTATGTCTTTACTCAAAAAGATTTGAATGAGACAGAGGAGATGGATGGAACTACTGAAGGACTACGACATCACTATCTTGTATCATCCGGGAAAAGCAAATGTTGTGGCGGATGCTTTAAGTAGAAAGGCCGGAAGCATGGGAAGTCTAGCTCATTTGCAAGTTTCTAGGCGCCCATTGGCTAGAGAGGTTCAAATTCTGGCTAATGACCTTATGAGGTTAGAAATAAATGAGAAGGGAGGATTGTTAGCTTGTGTGGAGGCAAGATCTTCCTTCCTTGACAAGATTAAGGGAAAGCAGTTTAACGATGAGAAATTGATCCGGATCCAAGATAAAGTGTTGCGAGGAGAGGCTAAAGATGCAATAATTGATGAGGAAGGTGTTTTGAGGATTAAGGGAAGGGTATGTGTGCCTCGTGTTGATGACTTGATCCACACTATTCTTACAGAGGCTCATAGTTCCGGATACTCTATACATCCTGGTGCAACCAAGATGTACCGTGACCTAAAACAACATTTTTGGTGGAGTAGAATGAAGCGCCACATTGTTGATTTTGTTGCCAAATGTCCAAATTGTCAACAAGTAAAGTATGAACACCAGAGGCCCGGAGGAACACTTCAGAGAATGCCCATTCCTGAATGGAAGTGGGAGAGAATTGCAATGGACTTCGTGGTTGGTCTCCCAAAGACATTGGGTAAGTTGGATTCAATTTGGGTAATTGTGGACAGATTGACTAAGTCTGCTCATTTCATTCCGGTCAAGGTGACTTACAATGCGGAGAGGTTAGCCAAAATCTACATCTCAGAGATCGTTCGATTGCATGGAGTTCCACTTTCCATTATATCAGATAGAGGTACGCAGTTTACTTCTAAGTTTTGGAGAACATTGCATGCGGAATTAGGTACTAGGTTGGACCTTAGTACTGCATTTCACCCTCAGACCGATGGTCAGTCTGAGCGAACGATTCAAGTGTTGGAAGATATGCTTCGTGCATGTGTGATAGAGTTTGGTGGCCATTGGGATAGCTTCTTACCTTTGGCGGAGGTTTCATACAATAATAGCTATCACTCCAGTATTGACATGGCTCCATTTGAAGCATTGTATGGGAGGAGGTGTAGGTCTCCCATTGGTTGGTTTGATGCATTTGAGGTTAGACCTTGGGGTACGGACCTTTTGAGGGATTCTTTAGAGAAAGTGAAGTGCATTCAAGAAAACCTTCTAGCGGCGCAAAGTAGGCAAAAAGAATATGCAGATCGAAAGGTTAGAGACTTAGAGTTCATGGAGGGTGAACAAGTCTTGTTGAAGGTTTCGCCCATGAAAGGGGTGATGCGGTTTGGTAAAAGAGGTAAACTAAGCCCAAGGTATATTGGTCCCTTTGAAGTACTTAAGCGAGTAGGGGAGGTGGCTTACGAATTAGCCTTGCCTCCAGGGCTGTCCGGAGTGCATCCGGTATTTCATGTGTCTATGTTAAAAAAATACCATGGCGATGGAAACTACATTATCCGTTGGGATTCAGTTTTGCTTGATGAGAAGTTGTCTTATGAGGAGGAGCCTGTTGCTATTCTAGCTAGAGAAGTCCGCAAGTTGAGGTCGAGGGAGATTGCATCCATCAAGGTTCAATGGAAAAATCGACCGGTTGAAGAAGCCACTTGGGAGAAGGAGGCTGACAGGCAAGAAAGATACCCACATCTGTTCACAGATTAAGGTACTACTTCTCGCCCTTGTTTTTCTTCTTGTGATCGTTCGAGGACGAACGATGGGTAAATTGGTATCTATTGTAATGACCTGTTTAGTCGTTTTGAGCAGCAGATTTTATTTCTGGAAAACTGGCTGAAACGACGGACCATACGACGGACCGTCGAGGGGGTCTCGTTCCAAAACACTTAGAAATTCTATGATTTGGGTACTGAAATCAACTCTCTGAACTTCGTGACGGACTTGCAGGACAGACCGTCACACGGCGTGACGGACCGTCACAGACCTTTGTGGGAAATTGGGTCTGAACTTTGCGACGACCTGCAGGACCGACCGTCGCAGGCACGACGGGCCGTCACACCTGCGTAATCCCAGTCTGGTGTCGGATTTCTTTACACGTTTTAAGGGACGTTTTGGACTATTCTTCTTTAATTATAAAGTTAGAGGGTTAATGTTAATAAGTCTAATTACTTGGGGGTTAAAAGAGGTAACCTAAGTTAATTAGTGGGTTATTATTTCCATCTTTTATTCTTAATTATATGCTAATTAGGGTAAAAGAAAGAGGGTTTTGAATAAGAAAAATAGAAAGAACAAGAGAGAGAGAGAGAGAGAGGGTCGATCGAACGAGGAAGAGAGAAAACAAAGCTTGGGAAATTGCTTGTTGATCACTAATCTTCGGTGGAGGTAGGTTATGGTTTCCTTTACGATATTCGTAGTAAACTCTTAATAGCGAATGATATGTATGATAGTATTGTAAACCCTGCTATGTGCTTAACTGTATGCTTGCATGAATGTGATGATATAATTGTGATTAATAAAGCATGATGAAGTTATTGAATCCCAAATCTTGCAAAACCCTAACCTCTTTGTTAATGATAATGCCTTGGTATGAGAGAAGGCTTGATGAACTAAAAGTAATTAGATTGATAAGCCTTGGTATGAGAGAAGGCTTGATGAATTGATAGAATGAGATTAGTGGATCGGAGTGTCACGTTCCGACACATAGAATTAAGGGATCGGGTGTCACGAACCGACACGTAGTATTAGGGGGACGGGTGTCACAACAAACGGACACGTAGATTTAGGGGATCGGGTGTCACGAACCGACACGTAGATTTAGGGGATCGGAGTGTCACGTTCCGACACATAGTAGTAGGGGATCGGAGTGTCACGTACCGACACAAAGAGGAATAAGAATATGAGGGAGCGGAGTGTACGTAACGCCGACACAAGAGAAATAAAGATAATGAATCTTGAAAGATGCTAATATACTCAATCTAATGAACATAATTCCCAAATGAGTATGGTATTGAGGCTTGAGTCCTCATGTGTGAACTTGACGGTAATTATTGATGATTATAGTACTCTGTTGTAGCTACATGTTGAGTATCGTAGTTGGTTTTATAATATTACTTGATTATATATTGTTCCCTATTTTGAGTTGGCCGAGTGATATCTACTCAGTACCCGTGTTTTTGTACAGACCCCTACTTTATGTTTTCTTTCTTGTTATTTGTGGAGTGCAGCAAATGTGCCGTCGTCTTCAACTCAACAGTAATTCTAGCCAGTCTTCGTCGCAAACCGGATCTTCAGGGTGAGCTAATGCTTCTAGCTTGGACTGGATCTTCTTCTTCAAGTCTTGATGCCTTGAACTTCCGGCATGGACTAGCTTTTTACTTGTTTTTGTTTTCTTAGATACTCTTAGTTTAGTAATTTGAGGATAGATGTTCTTGTGGTGATGACTTCCAGATTTTGGGGATAATAATAGTTATTGAATTGATTTTTATTAATGAGTTTAAGTCTTCCTCATTACTTTCTGTCGATGTTATATTGAAATGTTAAGGGTTAGGTTGGTTGGTTCGCTCACATAGGAGAGTAAGTGTGGGTGCCAGTCGCGGCTCGGTTTTGGGTCGTGACACACCCCTTATCATATCCATGATCCCAAGTATCCAATTTAGGGTTGTTTCCACCATAAAATATTTAAAAAAAACTCTTCCCATCAATACTAACCCATTCTATTACATTCTACGAATCGAAAAATCTATTCGAGGAGTGAAAAGCTTACCTTTAGCCTCGAAAATAATGAAAATGAACAGGAGTCACCAGGGGTTCGCTCTTTAGCTCTAAAAATAAAAAAGTGGCAAATAAGATCGTTAAGAGTTTAATAACGACATTAGGTCGTGTCTGGCCCGCCACAACAGCAGAAACCGGCGCCAAAACGGCCAAAACAAAATAGAGAGCTATTCAAATAAGGGAAAAGGAATGGATTTACCCCGAACTTTAATAAATGGTACATATATGCCCTCCGTTATACTTTGCATACACATATACCCCTCTCGTCCAATTATACGTACAAATATAACCCTCTCACTAACGGACCCCTATTTTATTACGTGTGTCATAATCCTATTATACTACCCGTTTCACCCCTTTCTTTAACCCATAACCCAACTATCAGCCCCATAGCCCGTAAACCACCCAATGCACTTCCTAATCTAAACACCCAAAGTAACATTCACCTAACCCAAATATCCGTCGCGATTCCACACACCAAAACCCTAGCGAAGAGTTTCATATAATTAGTGGCTAGCGGATACAACGAATTAACGAATTAATGTAGCATTTAGCATTTACTTTGATTGATATGGAGATTTATTTATCGTATATGCACTTTGGCGTGGGCTGAATGTTCTTATTTCTGGATGTGTTGGAAGAGAACCTTTTCAAATTATAAAACATTAGAGTGGCTAGTAGGAAATCGTAAAGTTGACACCAATTGTCTAGACAAATGTTTATTAGTTGTGTCTCAAAAGAAATTGTGATTACAATGAGCAACAAGGTTGTTAATATTTTGATAGCAATGGTATAGCCCAAAAAGATGATCGAAGGGTATGTTTAGCCCAATAGGTGAATGCATGATATATTTAAATCTTTTCAAACAATCCAAAGATATTTTTAACACTTTACGTTTATTAAATGAAAAAGGGTCTAAAATACCCTTGAAGTATTGGAAAAAGTAAAAAACTACGCTCCATCGACCTATTAGCTCCAAAATACCCTTATCATTCACCTTTGAGTTCAAAATTGACCACTTATTTAACGGTTTTAAATTTAAACTATTTAAATGTTTTTCAAAATATGTGGCGCTCAAATATTTGTTATAATTTATAATTTGTTAATATAATTTTTAAATCAATCCATCATCCAACCATTACTAATTAAACTCACCCAGTTAATAAATCCACCCCATTACTAATGTAGTATCAAGAAAGCTATTGTCAATGAATGTTTCTAAAAACTTGAGGTGAAAATGTTTATAGAATTACATTATCATACATACAATTCCTCAATATAAATATATTATAATTCAAGTGTCTAAACAAAAATTACCGATAAATTTAAAAGTCTAACTATGTTCATCTTAATTATTTATTCGTCTCAATTATGTGATGGTACTTAATACATAACTTTTTAAAAAACTAATATATTAAAATTTTAATATTTGAAACAAATCATAAATATTTAAAATTATATTTAAAAAAATTGCATGTATTAATTCAGGATGTACTACTTCTTTACCTCTAATCATAAATTTCGAATTCAAGCTTGAAAGAGGATCCTATTGAAAGTGTTCTCCTAATAAGCGGCTCAACCTAAATTTAATTGGGGCTTCAATTTAGATTCGAATAATTTTGAATGTCATTTTCAGAAATTTGTAATTTAGTCATGGTTTAGTAGTATTTAGGACGATTTTGATATTAGAAATGATTTATTAATTGGGTGGGTAGTGGGTTGGTTTATAAATAATACTAATAAATTAAATTATAACCAATATTTGAGCATCAAGTATTTTTCAAAAAAATATTAAAATTATTTAAATTTAAAATTATTAAATAAGTGGTCAATTTTGAACCCAAAGATGAATGGTAAGGGTACTTTGGAACCAATAGGTGGATGAGAAGGGCATTTTGGAGCCAATAGATGGATGGATGGTAGTTTTGCCTCAGTTTCAACTTATAAAGCTTAAATTTTTTCAGTGAAGCAGCTATGTACTTATTATACTTGTGAAAATATTGATGACGTAAGGGTCCAGACTAGGCCAAAAAATAGTTAATATCATACTAGCAGAAATAAGCGAAATGGTCTAATAGATCCTTAAACTTGTATGAGTTTGTATTCTGAACTCAACTCAATGAAACTCAATATGTTAAACCCCTTTGACCATTGACTGAGCTTATGTGGCAACTAAATTTTTGACATGGAATAATTGTGTGAAATCACAAAAAAAAAAAAAAAGATCGTGAACATAACAACTCCCCCATCCAATCCCCCATTTCTCTCTCTTTCTTTCCTTTCTGATATATCTTCAGTTTCTTCTTCTTTTTAACATTTATATTCCTCTATTAATTTTAAACAATATAGCAAATTTTAAATGGACCGCAACAGATCTGAAAAACAAGATAGTAAATCTCAAATGAGAAATAAAAAGCTAAGGATAAAGAGTGGGGAGTAATCCTTACAAAGCTCAAATCCATCAAGAATGCGCAAAGAAGGAGATGGAAAAGATCAAAATCCATACTCTTCTTTTTCTATGCCTCAAATATTTTTTATTTCTTTTTTGCTTTAATTTCTATATTGGTGTCCTTCATTTAGTTTTTTTCCTCTATTTCTACAAATTTGAACAGTAACTATGTTTTGTGAACATCTTTTTGACAAAGAGTAATATTAGATGGAGGGATATTGATTTCTTCACTCAATTAAAATTGTTGTAAAAGAATATAACCGTTGATATCTACATAAAGGTTTTAGCAAGTATATTTTTAACTTGAAGGGATTTTAATTTCTTTACCCCTTTACAATCTCTCTTCCCATGCCCAATCCCATTTCTCTTACTTTCTCCCCTTTCCACACTCTCCAGTTTCTTTTCTTTTCTCACTTTCTCTTCCTCCCAGATTAGAAAAAAAATGTGCTACAATTTGTGAGGTGATAAATCTAAGAATTTTCAGGGGAAGAAATAATTATTAAATGTCTTTGTGAAATCAAATAGAATGGGTTGTGTAGTATACAGATGTCTTTGTGAAATCAAATAGAATGTGTTGTATACAAATATTAAGAAATATTGAGGTATTTTAATGGTGATTTGTTTAAATTAATGATAAAAAGAGATTAATGATATTTCAAGTGATGGAAAATGTTATAAAAAAATGACGGAAAGTGATGAATAATAAAAATAGAGACAAGAATGGTGATTTTTAATATTTAGGAAAGTGGTGATAATGGTGAAGATGGAACTTGTAGTGATGAGATCTAATTTAGAAAATGGAGAGAGATGATAAAGGAAGAATGAGAGAAGAATGAAGTAAATAGAAATAAATGATTTTAAAACAAAATAAATAATTAATGATGTGTCATTTAAAATCTAAAAAGGATGACGATATGTCATTTTTGGTGATTATTTGACGTTCACACATAGTCAAAGGGGTTTAAAATGGTGAGTTTAGTTAAGTTTAAGGGTCAAATTGCCAAATAGTTAAATAAAAGAGTTCAGAATACAATCTCATACAAGTACAAGGTCCACTAGACCATTTCGCCTTAAAAATATTCAGAATCGATGCCAATATAGTGTCTACTTAAGTGATATGGTGTCTACTTAAGTGATTTGCAAACATGAACTAATTTTATACATTCAAAAGAAATAGCATATGTTTTAGTTTAGACATATAACATGACTATTTCATAATTTAGCAGATTTAAAATACTGAGTCAGAGTTTGATTCTTAGTAGAGAATCTTCTGCATTCAAAAAACCATAGCATAGGGTGCTATTGAGGAACACGAACATCGCAATTGTGTAATGTTAGTAAACCTGAAAAATTGTAATTTATAATAGAAGTGAAACTGTTAGAAAAGTGGCATATCACGTAAGAATGTGGTATAACATATTGCCTGGAGTGCTAGAACACTGAGGTGATTCAAAAAGCTAAATAACTTACTTACTTTCTTCTCCCTACTGAACGAACTTGTACTGAAAATCCAAAAACTTATCTTCCTCATTAAGAGAAAATCACAAAATTAAGGAAGAGACTTCGTGTTATAATTAGACACAGTGTAAGAAACAGAAAATGTGAAGCACATTATAGTCTATCCATAGTACTAATTCCCTCTTAGGGTTCGTTATTAGGGTTTTTAAACCTAAATTTCTAACATTCATCAGTTTTGTTACATTAATAGGTTGTGCGGATTATTGATCCTATGTTGCTTCTTGAACCTAATGATCAAAATAACGACTACTCCACAATGGAATTAGATCAAGTTAGGGTTTGTGAGGTTACAACTTTTGAATATGATGTTTAAAACAGTAACTTTAAAAAAAATGAGGTCTCATAAACAATAACTATTAAAAAATACAATTTTATTTTGTTAAACTTGTAAAGTAATTTAACAACCCCATGGACCTACTCTAATAGGTACAAGAGCTACTAAGAGTAACAATTGAATTCAAATAAAAAAGACAGCTCCCACTATGCGGAAGGAGGAATCTAAGTTGTTGAAGGATTTCTTCGTCTTCACCTAATTAAACATCACCAATCATGCATCTAGACTATGTCAAAAGACATAGCAAGAGTAGTATCAGTATAACCACACATACTGGTAAGCATCATCGGTTAACCCGACACCCACCTCATAATATATGGAAAGAATAATAGGATCATGCATGAACCACTCGATTATCCACCCTTGTCTCTTTTTTAGAAATCATTCAACTTACACCAATGCTTTGTCCTACTAACTGTTTTCCCCAATCGCTAACACTTCTGGTTCTATTAGATCATATACTGAACATGCTAACCCCATTGAATAATCCCAAGCCCCGCTAACATCCCTTCCTGCTAATCGATCGTGTCACACTCTTAAATTTTTGTCACCTTATCTACCCCAAACCATATAGTTTCTCCTCACCTCAATCTCTAGCCCTATTCCATTCTCTTTTGGTACTTACCTAGACAAACACCACGACAATTAACTCTTTCTCGACAAGTACACCTGATATAATATATACACGTCACCAAATGCTCACATACATACATACACATAGTTCCACCTAAACCCTATCATCAAGGATTTTGCCCACACACGAAATATTGAATATAACATGTTTCACCATACACCTTTGTCATAAGTAGTTGGTTCTCTCACGGAACTCAAACTAAAATGTTAACTTGTCGGAACGTGGCAATTCGATCCCAAAGTTGTACCGGAACGTGGCAACCCGATCCAATAGGGTTACAGAATGTGGAAATCTGATCCAATAGTTGTGTCGGAATGTGGCAACCCGATCCAATAGTTAGCTTGCCAGAACGTGGCAATCTGATCCCCAATCACACATCACAATCACAATCACAAGTACATCATCAAGATCATACATGTAAGTCATGATTTCAGCGCAATAACTACTCATATATCTCATTTACAACAAATGTGATCAACATTGCAACCTGCATACATATACAAGTATCATCATGAAGCACAAACGAGCATATATCACATAATCATAGAGTCACAACCATCGCCTAAGAATTTCCCTCAATTCTTATCATACAATAGACCATATCAGCCCTAGTTCCTCCATAGGGTCATTATTAGGGCGTTTAAACCTAAATTTCTAACATTCATCAATTTTGTTACTTCGATAGGTCGAACATAGCATATTCTAAATTTATTCCCTTCTACCGGATACCCTTGTGAGGAAGAAATTCTATTCAACAAAATAACTCAGAAACCTAGACAAGTCATCAACCTCTATTTAGGCATTAACCTATTGAATCATACCAATTTTCCACGGAAACCACTTGGTACAAGAAGGTTTACACATAGCCTACACTATTGATTACATATATTACATGGTAAGCACGGATTTACAACTACTCAATGCATAAAAATCCAACCTACTTGAGTGCCAAGCAATTGCACTGAGTTTTTTTATTTTCTTTCCAGCTTTTTCAGATTCGCTACGGTAAATTTGGCCAAGAATTTGCAAGATTCTGCCATCCCTATGCTCGGAAACTCCTTCCCCTTCTTTTCCAAACCTGGAACCACTTTTCTGAGGTTTTAAGGGTAATTTACAACATATTGAGGTATTTTACGAAGATTGAAAAAAATAGGATTATCGCAATTGCGTCCTGTCTCGTCAATCTCACTACAATAGCAACTTACCCCGCTGCAGCGCCGCCGCGCCAGCGCCAACTATCCCGTTGTAGTGGGACAGGGTCCATGTTTTTCCAGATTTTTGTCCTTCTCAAATAACGAAGGTTCGGGTTGTTACAATATTCGTATTGTTGAAATAAATTACTAAATTTATTACAAATAAATAATTTATTAATGAAGGAACATTTACAACAAAAACTCTTGACATTTTTTTATTTGTTTGTCTCACTTATAATAAAGAAGAAACATAATTTATCTTTTTTCTTTTATGTTTTTTTATTCAATTTAATTATTGTATTGTAAAAGTAGATTGCTTAATTTATTACAAATAAATAATTTATTAATGAAAGAAAATTTACAACAGAAACTCTCTACATTCTTTTTTTATTTGTTTGTCTCTCTTCTAATCATGAAATGATAATTATTATTTTTTATATTATAAGTATTTTTGTCTTTTTTTTTAATTCACAAGGAGTTATTACCCATGACTTACCCCTCTTTAATTATTACTTTTAATAATATTCATAAATTTCATAGTTTTTATGTCTATAACCTCCAAACTTAAATTTGTAAGTTTATAATGTCTTATGATATTTCTCTATTTTGCCTATAAATTCATATTAGTTTCATGAAGATTCACATTCAAAATTATTCTTGCTCTTCTTCATCATATTGGTTTGGTTTGTACCAAAAAAGAAGTACATGATGGTATGAATTATTTCATTTCAAGTCTTTATTTTTTATTTCCTCTATTTTGTCTATATATTTGGTTTGTGAATGAAATTAACATGTAACCAAAAAATAAAATAAATGAAGTTAATAAATATTTCATTCTCAAGTTCTTATTTTTTCTATATAAATTTATATTTACTTTTATGAAGATTCACATAGAAAATTATTATTTCTCTTCTTCATCATATTTGTTTGTGAATTATCTAACATCTAACAAAAAAGTACACAAAGGTAAGATATATTTCATTTTCAAGTCTTTCTTTTTATTTCTATGTACTTGGACATACTTTTTTAATATTTTTTTATGTTTGTATTATCATTCATCAAGCCAGTTGGATTTTAAAAAATGTCTTTGTAATTCTTAAGATGTGTTGTAAGTATGCAATTATTTTTCTAATAGTCAGTTTTTCGAATATAATATAGTGTGATAATAATATTTGTTAGATCTCAAGAAATAATTATTGTGTAGTATTGTTAGTAGTATTGAAAAAATAATATACAAATATATTACATATAATTTAAATTTCTTTGTTTCCTTTGATATAATTTTTTTTTAATTAGGATATGATATTTTATTTTTTTATTTTTACTGAATTGATTGCATATGAGGAAGAGTTTGATATATAGAGCAAAATATGGTGACGGATCTACTTGCAAATGAAGATGATGGGGGGGGATGAAACATAATTAGAGATTATTTTTGCAAGATTTTTTTTTTACTTTGACTTATATTAGTAACCTAGCTACTTTGCTAGAATTTTTGTATTTTGGTTTGTATAAATAATGTAGCTAAATGTATTGTCAATGTTAATCATTTGATCCTTAACTATTCTACTTTTTCTTTGTTACGAAGAATAATTAATATTATTATCCTATTTCAACAACAAAAAAAAAATTATGATGATTAGGAGTTTCATTTTTATTATACTTGCAAAAGAGTAATTAAAAAAATAAAATATTACTTTCATGATGCATTTTTTTTTGCGTATGTAACAATTTGTTTCTGTCAACGTTCATTTTGTTTGAAATGCATTTGTAATTTTTATGCAGTGACCAATTATTACTATTATTATTATTATTATTATTATTATTATTATTATTATTATTATTATTATTATTATTATTATTATTATTATTATTATTTTGTTCATTTTTTGTTTTTATTTACCCCTTATTTTCATTTATTTATTTTATACATAAAATCAATACATAAGTGTTAATACATTTAATGTCTAATAAAATTATACATTTGAATTACTTATAACTCATGTCTCCTCATCTTACTTGTAACTTTTAATATTAAATATTATTCATAACTTTTGTATATTTCATTTTTTGATAATTCTTATAAATATTAAATTAATATTCAAAAATTATAATAAACAAATGTAATAATAAAGACATAATAAAGATTCTTTTTTACTAAGAGTTTGTATAGAAAATTAGTACTACTATAAAAGGTAGAGCAAATTAAAATATATAAAATATTTTCAATGTAATACAATATATTGTTAATTTCAACATATTACCTCTTATTCCATTATTTAGTCTACCACGGTGAATGTTTTGTTCAACTATATACGTATGAATAGTTTGCACTTAAAAAAATACAAAAAAATATATATATATTTTATATGTTTAAAAAATGAAAAAAAAATGTATGACATCATAGATGAAGAGAAATATTGATATTATCTTATATATACAATACTAACCTAAATATAAATAATACATATAGTCGCGCGAAGTGCGATGATTTCGCTAGCAATAGATTGATTTGAACAACTATAATACCAACCAATAATCACTTGTTTGTACTTTTCAGACTTCTAGTTTCTATACTAAATAGTCAATAATTCATGTCTCATATTAGAGGATCATTTCACTAAAATATAGTTATCGCATATATATTACTTCATTGCTTACTATATTAAGATTAATTAATTATTTTTTCTCCCTACAATTAATATGATCCCTGAAAGTTAAAAATAAATTTTGAAGATTCAATTTTTTCCCAGGAAGCTAACTAATATGAACAAAAAATAAAAGGTAAAATTAAGTGGTAATATCTCATATGATCACTCAATTAATATTTCTTTTCACAGAAAGTCACTCAACTTTCATTATTAACCTCAAAGTCACTTAACTATGTATTGTTTTCATAGAAAGTCACTCAACTGATAGTTTTTTTCACATAAAGTCACTTAACTTTCTTTTATAATCTCAAAATCAGTCAATTATAAATATTTTACTTACAAGTCGCTCAACTTTTGATATTTCATTTAAAAAGTCATGCAATTAATTTAAATATTTTTTTTATTAAATTTTATTAAAATACAGTTTTGTTAACAAAATAATATGTTGCTTATTTTAATAATTTTAATGAAACATATTTTTTAATAACTAATTTCTTAAAAAAATAATAAGAGTCTCATTTTCATTATTTTATTAAGTTTATTGAAACATTAATTTTGTTTTAAACTAATTTCTTGAAAATACTAAAATAATGATTTAATATATTATTTAACTTTGTTGAAAGATAAATTTTTTAAAAACAATTTTTTTAGATAAAGAAAATGTTCTGCTGCCAGGCACCAACACTGGTAACGGTGATGATGCCATGCACGCATCATTTTCGATTTAAAAATATCCTACCTTGTAAACCTTAATATTTTTGTATTAAAATCATAATAGTTATTGTTCCTTAAAAAAATAGTCTAAAATTAGAAAAAAATTGTTCAACGAAATTTAAAAAGATAATAAAAATGAATATTTATTATTTTTTAAAAATTTTAAACAAAATTGTATTTCAACAAAATTTAATAAAATAATTAAATGGGCATTTTGTTATTTTTGTAAAAATTTGTTTAAAACAAAAACTATATCATAACAAAATTTAATGAATAAAAACTATAAATTTCTACTTTTACTCACAATCAACTCCTACTTTAATAAAGACATGTTGTATGCATTTTTAAAGTGAAAACAATCAAAAATAAAATACGATATTTAAAAAAAAATAGAAAAAGGTCAAATTTAAAAACACGAAATATCACTTGCGTACATTTGATTAAACTTTCACTTTAGGAAATTTCTAACCACTTACGTTTGAAAATAAGGATATAAAGTAACTTTTTGTTCAATTACGGTTATAGTAGTAATTTAGGAAATAAAGTTTCTTGAGTTTGTTAAGTAATTTGAGTTTTTTCCATTAGGGTAATAAGATGTGTATAAATAGATAACTATATTTGTTTAGACTTCATAATTCACATAATTAGTATAGCTAGGTTAATTTTGGATCAAGAATCAATGTCGAAGCAAATGGGAATACGTTTTCATCCTACTGATACGGAGTTAATCAACTATCTTAAGAGGTTTTTCAAAGGTGAATTATCATTAAATCAACAATGTCCTATCCAATTTGCGGATTTATATGGAGATCAACCACCATGGGAGATATTTGGAGCTAATTCTAAAGAGAAGTTTCATTACTTCATTACTCCTTTGAAGAAGCGGAAGATTAAAGATAAAAGGTTTTGTCGAACTTGTGTTAAAGGGACGTGGAAAGGGCAAACCGCAGAAGATCTTATAAGGAGGAATAATATGGGTCCTGTGGTAGGGTTTAAGAGAAATTTCAGGTTTGAAACAAGTGAGTGTGGCCAAAATAAAACCTGGTTGATGATAGAATATCGTGTTGCGGATAGTTTCTTTAAGGAAAACAATCATATTGTTAAAGAAGATTTTGTAGTGTGTCGAATCAAGAAGAAGAAGGATGTGGATCATCATGTTATGGATGCAGAAGATGAAGGTGTTGCGGGTGTTATTGATCCTATGTTGTTGCTTGAACCTAATCATAATAACGACTACTCCACAACGGAATTAGATCAAGTTAGGGTTTGTGAGGCTATAACTTTGAATTATGATGTTCAAAACAGTAATACAATGGAGAATAGAGAGACAACGTTGGAAGTAGAAGAAAGCGACAGAGTTGATGGTATTAGAGGTGATGAAGATATGTGTAGAATATTCGAGGACATCCTTGACGTTGATATTCCTAATGTAGTTGATGATATTAAAAGTGATGAAGATATGTATAGAATGTTTGAGGACATCGTTGTTGGTATTCCGGATGAATGGTTAGAGGATTCATTAGTTTGAAAAGAAATTGTATATAGTTTAATTTTGCCCATATATAAATAAAGATACATTTTGTCGATTATGAATTGTGCTAACCTGTCTCTTTTTTAGTTTAATCCTAGCTAACTCCATATAATTAGTGGGTACAACGAATTAAAGAAGTAATATAGGGGAAAAAAACAGGCAACCAGACATTAATTATAGTTATGTTTTAATTATACTGCTAAATTTTATGAATTTAACTGAAGCATGACCTACCGAGTACGCATATCCTGTATTTGACATGAAAAATAATAACAGCAGCGTGCATTATGAATCACTGGTAGGTGTAGTATCTGCTGCTTCAGATGATCTAACTATTGCTTCAATAGTGTCCATGTCAACTGTCATAACATCCTCAACTTCAGCCTCAGCCATTACTTCATCTGCATCACCTGCACTCGCTATAGGTTCCACTCCATTAGATTCAATTGGGGAACCCTTCGTTTCTGTTTCTGTTTCTGCTTCTGTTGCAGCATGTTGTATGCTATATGGATCGCTAGAGATAGTCAATGTAGATGTAACTAACAAATTCTGCAGACACCGTAAAGCATGAATGAATACTCCACAACTAGTAGTAATTACAAAAAAAGACCATATTCAAGATTTGCAACTAAGGAGTTCCCTCCAGAAAGTTGTCATTCAACATTTGGACATTAACAAGTGTTGAGATGACATCAATGAGATTAAACAACGTGAAACTTTATAAGCACTAAAAGGCTCCACATAGGAATCAAACCTTTTCTAGAGCCAACGCTAGCTTTGACAGCTTGGAATAAATGTTCCGCGCATCCAACAAAATCTGCTCAATATTAATCAACAGATTAGAGACAACGAAAAACCAATATATCAAATGTTTATATTGAAAACCAGAAATCAGTCATCAGCATGAAGAGAATCATTGTAGCAGTGAATAGAACTACTAAATACACTAAAAATAACACCTCATATTGAGCATACTCCCACTAAGACGACTTCTATACTAGAAAAACACAATCTTTTCCATGAAATAGAGAAACACAGCTATGAATTTAAAGGAAAATCATGTAGAATTAAGCACTAACATATCCAACATCGTGAAAATTGAGATTGAAAAAGACTTTCACCTCACAAAGTCTTTGTAACGTAAATGGAGGGCCTTCAACAAAGCTGTTGAGAGCTGCAAAATCAAGGTAATGTGGGAAAGATCAAAATCAGAGTAATGAACCAGAAGACAAGAACTTATCTCAACTGCATCAGGAGAAAACCAAACAAGATGTGAAATGGTAATATATTTTAGAAGTTTGGTTACAAAGTGAGCCTGGAGAAAACACCATTGAAGCACCCACAAAGTATAACAATTTCAGACTTCATTTATTTGACAGGTAAATGAAGTAACATATCAGGAGTTACTTTTCACATGATACAATGTGCTACATTATTTTCAGGTGAGTAGTTTTCCAGTAATAGGTTGAGCCGGACATGCCTTAATAACCATAACTGAGAGATCAGCAGGCAAATGAAAACTCTTCAAATTTTGAAAGTGAAGCAGATGAATCAGCTTAACTGCTACCACAGAAGAGAGTAACAACACTAAATGGGAACTTTTTCTTGTTTATTTGAAACTGTGACAAATCACAACCCGCTCCTGGCATGCAGAAAGTGGAATATGCCTAGTGGGAGATTTTCCTTTGAACACCCCTTAGAGACACCCACCTTATAAGCAGTCAGAGGTTGGAAATTCTATTTGGAAGCAAGCACATGGTACGAATATCTTAAAAATGGGAGATGAAAGATTTCTCTTTGAATTTGCTTTTAGATCCACTGTAGAACAGATTATGAAGGGTGAATGGTGTAGGAAGAATCTCCTCGTCCAGCTGCAATGGTGGTCTGCATTGATAGGA
Organism: Solanum peruvianum; assembly: GCA_027705065.1. Classification (NCBI taxonomy): domain Eukaryota; kingdom Viridiplantae; phylum Streptophyta; class Magnoliopsida; order Solanales; family Solanaceae; genus Solanum; species Solanum peruvianum. The sequence goes on along the minus strand of JAKWJD010001757.1, from coordinate 17,775,717 downwards.
GCTATCAACAACAGTGAATTACCCAGTTCAGTATGGACCAGACTAGTTGGATTACCTTTGCAATCCTGGCCACAAAAGGCCTTTCAAAGCTATTGGAGACAACTGTGGAGGTTGGTTGGATACGGAGGAGACGACGCAACTTCAGAATCACTTGAAATGGGCCAGGATAAGAGGGGAGGAAAGTGAGGTTCCAAAAGAAATAACCTTGGAGGAAAATCCGGCAACTTCTTCCATCGGAGAAGACAAAGGAGAACAACGGGTGGAAATTACAGCGACTTCAATTGGTGTCTCACAAGGGTGGTCCCTCACACTAGAATGAACAAAAATGAGCATTGGGAGGAGATTGCAGCAGCCAGGGTTTGTGGGACGGTCCTTGTCACTTGTGGAGAGTCAAAATTCCTTTCAAGGTTTCTTGCTTTGTCTGATAAGTGGCAAGGAAAGCTTACTTGACCCAGGAGAAATTACAAGAGGACTTCAAATTTATTCAAAATGTTCATTATGTGGTCAAGATGGTGAAAGCAATGAACATTTTTTCCTGCACTGCAGACAACTACAAATTTGTGGCACATGTTCTGTTGCCTGGCATCAACTTGACCATGCCTAGTGCTACTATAGGAAATTTTAACTGCTAGAAGAGTGTTTCGAGAAGAAGATTGGTGGCAGATCATCCCAGCTTGTGTATGGTGGATAATATGGAAGGGAAGGAATTCAAGATACTCCGAAGATATAAGCAATCCCATTCAGAAAATTAGAATGCTTATTTTTGTGATAATAAAAACAGAACATGGGGGGATTAGGTAAACTAGTGCATCTAGAAGGAATGCGTAAATTTTTTGTTTTGTCCAGGATCCTCCTTATACATTTGTATGTAAAGACCAGATTCAGCTCTTTCTGTAGCTGATTTCACTGTTAATACAAGTGGTTACCTTCATCCAATAAAAAATAATAATAAGACTGTCATCAAGCAAATATTGAAAATAGATATAAACAGACATTCTGGACAATACGTTGACCATCAGTACATATATGCAGTACCAATATGCAAATGCATTTATTTGACCATTTCACAGCAACCTAACCAAGAAGAGCATTATTTACTCCTACTCCACTTCTTCCTTTTTCCTCCATTCAACCTTTTTTTTACATCACATTTCCTCCCTACTGCCTAAGAGCATGCATCTTAAAACATCAACATTGAACATCCTAACAAGTAGTGAGACCCCAAGCTAAACACCCAAAAAAAACAGACATCCGAACACATGTTATACAGCTGCCCACACAAACAGCACGACCAATTTTAGGAGAGTCCTATACTTCCATGGCACCCCAAGCTAAACACCAAAAAAAATCTAACATCCTTACACATGCATACTACTATGGCATGTGAATTTTTTTTTGGCCTCCAGTAAGCACAGAAAACAGGACAATACAGGAACGTATTCTAGAAATATGACACATTATGTATTATCTTTTATTATTTTTGGATAATAATAACACTGTTGTTCCTATCAGCCAGCGCGGATATTGACTTTTCCACCGGGGTACCTACCATCTCCCACCAACACATGGATTGGTAATTCTACCTACCAATCAATTTTAGGAGAACCATATACTTTTATGGCATGTGAATTTTTTTTGCCTCCAGTAAGCGAACAAAAACAGGACAATACAGTAATGTGTTCTAGAAAGAAAAAAATATATTCTATCAGCATATTTTTCTCATAGAATTGTTACAGACAAATAAAGCTAATTGTCCCTCCCCCATGTCAAAGGAGAACGACAGGAATAGGTAAGCCAAATGACTGCGGGAATACCATCATCCAACCTCTTAACCAACTCAGGTAAGCTCTCTTCTAAACAGGACTGTTGCTGTTCAATAGTCATTTTTGCCTCGGGATAATCTGACAGGACCTTCAATAAAGCATTTAAGAGTGGTTAAAAGTCCATATACACAATACAGAAATATTAAAACACCATAAATTGGAAGACGACTATAAAAGTTGTCATACACTAACAACTTGGCATACCTGCTTAAGATGGAATGACAGCATGCCCTTGAGTTTGTCCCAGTCATGCCTGAGCCAAACATACACAAGATAAATTGTTCATGACACGGAACTTCTAAAATCATAATGCAATAAACAAGAATACAACAGAGACAACTCTTTTTTGTTCTTTTCTTTTTCTTTTGGATCAGAATACAACTCTTTTCTTCTTCTTGAAAGAGATTATTGTGTAGAATTTAAGATTCTCCAAATTTACTTCCCTAGCTAAAAATGAGAAAAGACAGTCCCACATCCAACAGCTTTTATCACACACTTCAAAAAGTTCAAATTTTGTATACAAAGAACTAGAATTTAAAATTGAATCTATTCAATTTTCTCTTCTGATCTAGATATAGTTTCTCTTAACCTGGGCTGAGAAACGAAACCCTCAAAGGTGCTCCTTGAAAGTGGGGAAGAACAAACAAATTATCATTAAGCAGGGGCAAATAAGTGGATAGCAGTGAAGACTGAACAAACAAATAATAACATTCCTTGGATGGTGAAGTGAACATGATAAGTGGGTCGGTCAAGATCATTCATCATGCTTCATGGCCATTTCGTGGTACACGTTCCATTTGGTTACGAAGTTGGATTTGTCAAGCTTAAGAAACTTATTATTTCGGACAAAACCACTAGATCAAGTGGAATATACTACCAAAGAAGGTCGCAAATATATATATATATATATATGTATGTATATATATATATATGTATGTATGTATGTATGTATGTATGTATGTATGTATGTATGTATGTATGTATGTATGTATGTATGTATGTATGTATGTATGTATGTATGTATGTATGTATGTATGTATGTATGTATGCACATATTACATAGCAAGTTTCAAGAATTATAGTCCAATAAATTTTTTGTCTAATTTCTTCAATTTTTATATATTTAAAAAATCATATAAATAATTTTTTTACTGTTTAACAAAATAATAAATTTGGTCGACTCTTGAAATTTTATCGGTGGCACAAAAAAAGGGGACAAAAAAATGATTAGCATTATTTGAAAATGACGTAAAAAAGTATTGTAAAATTTCTTTAAAATTATATATTTGCCCATAAATTGATAAAAGAAATAATATACAACATTTGAAAATTACCCAAAATATTACAAATTATAACAATTAACATAAAATATTTTTTAAAATATATATATATATATATATATATATATATATATATATATATATATATACACACACACACACACACACACACACACACAAGTAGAGACAAAATAAGAGAACAAAAGAGACATGGTATCTTGTGTACTATAATCTGAGCACCTACAGGGCTACAACAATAATGTCATCAAGCCTTCCAATTGAACTCTCTAATGGAGCATGCAGCTAATAAACTTCAAACCTTACCAGGCCAAACTGAGCCAAGCCAAATTTTTGTATGTTGCTAGCCCAGTTGTTTTGTCATGTTAGTAATTAATGTTTGATGCATTCTGCTCATATTTAGGGCATCTTCAACCCTATTCTCCATTTTACACTCCAAATATAGAGTTCTCTATTTTGCAATTGGAGCCTCTACACTATCTTGAATTAGTGCATTAAGATCGCATTCATCCTCGATTATCATGTTGTGCAGTATAATAAATGTAGTCATTATATCATGTAGCACTTCGTTTCTCCAAAAATGTGGCAGTCCTGCAATAATTGCAGAATGTGATTGCATAATTCTAAATGCACGTTCGATATCTTTTCGGCACGATTTTTATTTCATTGCAAAATACTTCTTCTTTTGGGAACATGGATCACGACTAGTTTGGACAACTGTAGAACATTTAGGATATATACTATCTGCTAAATCACAACCCATGTTTTATTCTTTTCCTTGACTAACATTAAGGGCGGAGAGGCGCAATACAGCTAGAAGATTTTGAAAATAAATGTGATGACTCTAAAACATTAATATCAGTATTTCTGCTAGGCAAACCAAAATATGTCTGCCATATCAAAAGGTCATAATCCGAAACAACTTCATGAATAAGTGATCCACTACAACCTGGACAATGCCCAGCCACACCGTTGGAATTGAAGTCCGCACATTCATTTAATTTCAAAACAAATTCTAATATTTTTATTTGTCCTTTAAAAGAATTTCTGTCCTAGAGATTCATCTAATAATAATGATGAAATTTTATCTTCATCATCTTAGTTAGAATTTGTTTTTTAGATAAATATAGTTATATGTAGATATTAATAGGATAGAATGTTATCTTGATTTTTACCATTGAATAGATTTCACCTTATTATTAAGGTAGGATGAATTATATGTAAATATTAATAGGATAGAATATAATATGGTATGTACATACAATTTTATTTATCTAAAATAAATTTGATATAAAGATGAGAATCTCATCCTACGGTTAATAATAAGGTCTATTCAATGGTAAAAATCAAGATTACATTCTATCCTACTATCTACATATAATTTTATTTATCTAATTTGAGATAAAGATGAGAATCTCACCCTACAGTTAATAATGGTGAAAGTCATCTAATGGTAAAAATCAAGATTACATTTTATCCTATTAATTTCTCCATATAATTCTATTTATCTAAAAATAATTTTGAGATAAAGATGAGAATCTCATCCTACTGTTAAAATTGGTGAAATCCATCCAATAGTAAAAATCAAAATTACATTCTATCCTATTAATATCTATATCTAATATATTTGAATTCAATTCTTGTCACTTAGACAAAATAATATATTCACGTTTCGTCAAATTAATTGAAAAAACGTGTCGATCTTGTGAATACCTTGTCAATGAGAATAGACTATTATGTCAAATTTATGTAGACAACTCTCAAGACCTAATCACTGGCGTATTCCAATCCTATGATCAACTTTGGGGTTGGGTTAAAGAAAACTATAATAATTCAAAGGAAGAATCATGGATATATCGCAGCAAAAAATCTTTGCAATGTCGAATAGCCATAATTGAGAGGGCAGTAAGAAAATTAAGTGGATGTATTAGACAAACTGAAAATTTGCATCCTAGTGATCCTTCAAATATAGATATTATGAGTGATCATTTTGTAACTACTAATAATATATTTATATATATATACTTATTGTACGACTTCGGTTCATTTTTTCTGCAAATTCATCAAAGAAAAACCGCTACTTATGCAAGTACCAACTTATAAAAAGGATTTTAAGTTTGATCATGTATGGAATTTGATGAAAGATTTTGAAAAGTTTAAGGATATTGATACCGAAAAGAGAAAAGTTCAAGGACAAGGCTTTCTTGCTCTTCTTTGCAATCATCAAACTCTGGAGCTCCTATCTTGAATCATCTATAGTATCATCTCCTAACCTATCATCATTTTCACTTAATTTAATTTAAATGAGGATTTTGCAAGTGATTACACTTCATCAGAACGACCTATTGGGTTGAAGAAATCAAAAAATGAATAAAACAAAAGATAAAGGTCTTTCATTAGTCGTGAAAGTTTTCGAAGCAGAAAATAAACGACTTGGTAAGATGTTGTCAGAGTCAGCTACAATTTTTTTGAGAATGATAACTTAAAGAATATAGAGAAGAAAATAACATTTTAAGGACAAGTTTAGAAGCTATTAGTGATCCAACTGTTCGAGAATACATGCGACAAGATCAACTACGGATAGTTGAAAAAAGAAATCAACCACAACCGCAATCACAACCACAAATTTTCTGGATCATACATGTAACGACCTGTTTAGTCGTTTGAGCAGCAGAGTGTAATTCTGGAAAAAACTGGCGGGGACGACGGGTGTCACGACGGACCGTCGTGGTCACGACGGCCCGTCGAGGAAGTTTCGTTCCATGACACTTAGAATTCTTCAATTTGGATATTAAAATCGACTCTCTGTAAATTGTGACGGACCTGCAGGACGTGCCGTCACATCCACGACGAACCGTCGTGAGTTTCCGTTGCAAAACACTTCAACTTTTGAGAATTTGGTACAAGAAACGAGTTTCTGACCGCCATGACGGAGGTGCAGGACGGACCGTCACAGGGGTGACGGGCCGTCACAGTCCACCTGGAATTTGGGGAGGATGCGACGACCCTCGTGACGGACCGTCGCAGGCACGACGGCCCGTCACAGGTTGCGCAAATCCCAGTCAGAATAGGATTCCTCTACACGTTTTAAGGGTCGTTTTGGACTATTCTTTCCTTAATTATAAAGATTGAGGGTTAATATTAATAAGTCTAATTACTTGAGGGTTAAAAGAGGTAACCTTAAGTTAATTAGTGGGCTCTATTGTCCTCTTTTAGTCTTAAATATATGATAATTAGGGTAAAGGAAAGAGGGTTTGAATAAAACAAAACAGCAAGAACCAAGAGAAAGAGAGGAATCGATCGAGAGGCTGAGGAGAAAACAAAGCTTTGGGAATTCTTGCTTGATCACTAGTCTTCGGTGGAGGTAGGTTATGGTTTATATTACGATATTCGTAGTGAACTCTTAATAGTGAATATTATGTGTTGATAGTATTGTAAACCCTGCTATGTGCTTAAATTGTATGCTTGCATGATTATGATTATGAAATTGTGATGAATTAACAAAGCATGATGAAGCTATTGAATCCCAAATCTTGAAAGAACCCTAATTCGCTTGATATATTCTATAATAAGATTGATGATGCCTTAGTATGAAAGAAGGCTTGATGAATTAGGGGATCGGGTGCCACGTTCCGGTACCAGGATAGAATGAATATGAGGATCGGAGTGTCACGTTCCGACACCAGGATAGAATATGAGAATCGGAGTGTCACGTTTCGACACCAGGATAGAATATGGATCGGGTGCCACGTTCCGGTACCAGGATAGTATATGAGGATCGGAGTGCCACGTTCCGGTACCAGGATAGAATGAATATGAGGATCGGAGTGTCACGTTCCAACACCAGGATAGAATATGGATCGGGTGCCACGTTCCGGTACCAGGATAGAATGAATATGAGGATCGGAGTGTCACGTTCCGGTACCAGGATAGTATATGAGGATCGGAGTGCCACGTTCCGGCACCAGGATAGAATGAATATGAGGAGCGGAGTGTCACGTACCGACACAAGAGGAAGAAAGATAATGAATCCTGAAAGATAATGAATATACTCAATCTAATGAACTTAATTCCCAAATGAGTATGGTATTGGGGCTTGAGTCCTCATGTGTGAACTCGGTTGTATTTATTGATGAATTAATATTGTTATTGCTACATGTTGAGTATTGTAGTTGATTTACATTATTATTGATATATACTGTTCCCTATTTTGAGTTGGCCGATGATATCTACTCAGTACTTGTGGTTGTACTGACCCCCTACTTTTATGTTTTCTTCTTTGTTATTTGTGTAATGCAGCAAACGTTCCGTCAACTTCAACTCAATAGTAGATCTAGCCAGTCTTCACTTCATCGGAAATTCAGGGTGAGCTAATGCGTCTAGCTTGGACTGGGTCTTCTTCTTCAAGTCTTGATGCCTTGAACTTCCGGCATGGACTAGCTAGTATTTGTTTTAGCTTCTTAGACAGTTTTAGTTTAGCAATTTGAGATAGATGTTCTTGTGATGATGACTTCCAGATTTTGGGGATATTAATAATAGTTTTGAATTGTTTTATTAATGAGTTTAAGTCTTCCGCATTTCTTTTGTTGATATTGTATTAAAATGTTAAAGGTTAGATTGGTTGGTTCGCTCACATACGAGGGTAAATGTGGGTGCCAGTCGCGGCCCCGGTTTGGGTCGTGACAATACACTAGTTATTTCTGAATATTGGTGAATCTAGAAATGACCTACCGGACTACTAAATTATTGTTGTAATTTTAAAATTATATTGTTATGTATTGTATTATTGATTATTATGTTATGTATTGTATTTTTAAATTAAAATTTTCATCTTTATCTTTTAAATTTAATGCATTCTTCATAGTGAAAAAGAATAATAATTTTAAATTATATCACTTAAAAGTGAAGAAAACTGAAAAAGTTATTTGAAATATTATAAATTTTGGGAAAAATGCACAAGTAACCCATCAACCTATGCCCGAAATCCCAGAGACACGCTTATACTATATTAAGGTTCTATTAACCCCCCCCCCCCCCCCCGAACTTATTTTAGAAGTAATTTTCTACCCTTTTACGGCCTACGTGGCACTAACTTGAAAAAAGAAAAAGTCAACCAGTGTTGAGCCCACAAGATAGTGCCACGTAGGCAAAAAGGGGTAGAAAATTAATAATAAAATAAGTTCGGGGGGTAATAGGACCATAGTATAATATAAGTGTGTCTCTGAGATTTCGGGCATAGGTTGAGGGGGTACTTGTACATTATCCCTAAATTTTGGATGAAAGTAGTATATAGGTTGAGGGGGTACTTGTACTTGTATATTTTTTAAAATGTTTTATTACATTAAAAAAGAATTACGAATATTACAGATTTAATAATGTTCTTATATGATTTATAATATTTTAATTAGAAATGCTATATAATAGAAATAATAATATGATAATCAAAAAGTGAAAAAGAGAATATTTTCAGTAGTTCTCCAAATTCACCTCTCTATAATTAGAGAATAGAGAGTGAAATAGAGAGTAGTTGGAGAACTCATTCTCTATTTTACTCTCTAAATATAGAGAATACAGAGTAAAATATAGAAGGGTTGGAAATGGTCTAATGGCTTAGATTCAGCTTGAGCACATCCATGTTATAAGACTAGTTTGATTAGAGACCAAACTCAAGAACTTAACTAGTCTTTGCTCTTTGAAGTACTCAAGTACAACAAACAGCTTAACTTGCAGCCAACTTGTACAATATTATAATAAACTTTAGATAGCTAAAAGAACTATCCTATCCAACCAACAATATACTCCAATATAATGTTTTTAGTCTCAGGTTAAAGAATCTAACTTTCTTCAGTGACAATAAAAACCTTTGACGTTCTTGTAACCTATATGGTCAAATTTCCCAGTAAGTTCCGTTCCAACTTTATTGAGCTAGTAAACAAGCAAGGCTAAGTTGTAAAGTAGTACAAGATAATGTCAATCACGAAAAAACTTGAATGAAAAAATACTTAGAAAATAAAAAGGAATATAACAATGCTCATACATGAAATACGAATATCAATCTTATGGCAATAGTATCACTATATTCTTTTATCTCAAAGATATTCTAGCTAAACTTGGGGCACTGAAAAAGTTGGAGCAATATGGTCACAGGTTCGAGCTAGGGAAGCAGCCACTAACTCTTCCATTACGATACGCTATCTATATCTAAGTTGCTCAGACTCCTGTGCATGTATCCGACATGGGTGCAAATCCAATGATCAGATTTAGCAAAATCTAAATTCAAGGTTCAGGGGTATGGATCTAGGTGCTAGGATTCGGATAAACATTTAAAATTATAAAATATAGCTATAGAGATATTCTAAATTTTGAAAGATCCTCTGAGCTTGTCTTCCCCAAGACCCCAACTTCTACTTTCATGCTCTATGGCTCTTCCCCTCTAATAAGAAAGAGAAAATCATTGCTACTTTCTACCAGAAGCCAGAACATGACCAGTAGAATTCTTAGTTTCTTCCTGTTTGGTATGAAACATGAAGCAATGAATATTGACGAAAACGAAAAACTAAGGAGGAGACAAAAGGACTACAAACTCGAAGGTATGTCATTTCCCATGTCTTAAATCTATTTTAGCTTTTATTTTGAGGAATAAAAATCTCAATTTCCCCAAAATGTGTCTATGGACTGTGATCAAAGTATTTGATTTGATCAAAGTATTTGAGCTTGGCTTAGCATAAACTAACTAGAGGTAGCCATAATTTTAGCAGGCCAATGAAACAAGATTTGTCTGTCAGATCAACTAAATGTACTTTGTTCATCCACATTAAACACTCACTTTAGGATGCAGCAAACACTAATATCGATCTTCCATTCAGATGCAGGTAAAAGAGTTTGCATAAAAGAACAACAGTAGCAAGATTATAGTCTGTGACAAAAATTTATCGCGTTAACCATTTCCACATCAGTTGAGCAAAGTTTAAAATGGGGCTAACTCAAAACTGCAAATCTAAACTAGCCACTTGGAAATAAATAAAATTGTAGGGCAAATTAATAGCATACCAATACTTCCCACTAGCTGCCATTACTTCAATTACACTCTTAACTTCTTCATCATTAATCTGCTTTCCAGATTCCATGCCTGCAGATCCCAATAATGCCCATAGTTAGTAGAAAGATGAAAACCCAATTTCGTATAGCGCAAAAATCACAGGAATCAGCCAAGAAATGATACATAAAGCAGCGTTCATTCCTTCTTAAAGCGGAAAATACACACATTTAGAGAAAATTGAATACCTGGTTGAGGAGAATCCATATATTCTCGAAGAAAAGGGAGGTTCACGCACCAAGATTAAACCCTAATTCATCTATTACAGAAGAGAGAATTTGTTTTGCAACTATATTTGAGGGGTTGGATGGGTCGGGTATGGGTCAAAGGAATTCATGTGGTTTGGATAATGGGTATTGACTTTTTAAAAAAGTTAAATAAAAAAAATAAAAATATCAAAAGTAGAGAGGATCTATTTTATTTTATTTTATATTTTATAAGTTATTTTTAATTTGTTAAATATTTTCAAAAATTAAAATAATTAGAAGTAGATTTGATCAATTTTTAAATCAATTCAAATCGGTAATAAAACTTTAATTGAAAATAAACTCGGATGAAAGAGCAACCATCATTAATGTCCATATTGGTGTATCTCTCTTTTTTGAATTATTTAATTGGTGCCATTATAACAAGTTATTATAACACCTTGTAAATTATAAATTAAGATTGAACAATTGAATTTTAATGGTGTAGAGGTGTTAAGGTCAATTCATAAATGTAAAAAAAAAAATTGGAGATGTATTAAAGTCATTGGAATACTCTAGTAAAAAGTTTAGTTGAAAATTTTATAACTAATTGAGTTTTGATATAAATTTTTACCCATGGCAATTCCAAACAGACATATATATTAGAATATGAAGAGTTATGTGTCTCATAATCTATCAAATTAAAAGTATGTGACTCTAATTTCCAACGCAACAAATCGTTCGACAATCTGATGTATAAGTAAGAAGTTATGCGCATTTTTGTATTAATTAGGAGGACAGAAACAATCATCTCAATATTCAAGTTAAAATGTCCTTTGTGACACGTACTCATATCATATGTATATTCTTCAATGTATTTTTCTACTTTCCACATGTTATTATGTTTATCCTAAAAAGAAGTCAACCTAAATAGACATTCTTATTTTATATATTTACAAATAAGTTACCATGACAAGCTGTTTGTCGATTTAATAAATGAGTACTCCTATCTTTAAATGTAGAAGCTTAACTATTCTTTCCAACTGCTTCTTTGAAATGAATATTATGCCTTTTTTAATATAAATAGCACTACTCATAAAATCACTTCTTGTATGTTGTGATGCATATTCATCATGTGTATGGATAAAGATATTTGGACCATCTAAGAGATGATCATGATGAAGAATTTCATGAGAACAAAATGGAGACATACCCACTATGGGTGATGTGACTTCTAATTGTTGAGTTGATAGTAAAAAAGATTATTGACCATCAAACGGATTTATGGGCACTGGTCTTAGCGACTGATCGGGCATCAAAAGTTAATCATCACTAGATGATGCCTCAAATGAAACATTAGCTCTTGATATCTCCACATTAGGCAAATCATTCTTATCACTAGTTGGAGGTGAGCCGTAATTTGAAAGGTCATGATAATCTATATTCACAAGATCAATTGACTTATTTTGTGTGATATTCTTTTTTATATGTGTAAAAACATTATTCGCAATAAATTTTTGATGCGTTGAAAATAACTGTAACAAAAATAAATAAAAGAAGATTGTGATTTTTATCAATGAATCTTATTATGTTATTTTCTTGATTCATCTCTCCTTGACTTCTCCAAGATTTGAGAGTTTTCAGTAGTATACTTCTTGAATTGTTAAATGATGTAGACCTCATTGAGAAGTATTTGATCTTCAAGTATGTCAAAAAACGCTTTGTCATCTCAAGTCTATCTTTGGGAAAAACTCTGTTGACCACTCCTTCGAACAGTTGTATAGTTGGTGTTATAACTTTCTCCAATCTTTGTTGAATGCTTGTTGAAGAGTTCTCTTCGAATTGTATTCAAAATGTCTTTGAATATCATGCATATCCCTTATTTATAGTTGTAGGGGGTGGACAAGATTACTTATAATTGGTGAAAGATGTCATTTTGACACTTGGTAGATTGTGATTGGTTCCTAAATTTAACAAGACTACCAAATCATTTGGATGTATGGTGTCACCTTGTTAATCTTGAATGTTTAGTCATTGTGATACGTGGCATGAGTTTGAACTTAAAGATAGAATGGACCTAAGAAATTGAACTCAATAAAATAGACTTAATCATTCGTAAAGCCCACATTATACATTTAACTCAAATGCATATTAATTTAATTCAAAATTCATATGAACTTTAATCCAATAAAATTTATGTGTCTACAAACGTTCCTTACTTCGAGACTTGTCGATGTGTAGTCTTGCCAAAACTTGACGACGACACTTTAACTATTCATGTAAGTGTTTTCATTTTTTTAAAACTTGTCGACTTGTGGGTTTGTCCAAACTTGATGACAAGATTTAAAGTATTCATGAATGTGTTTTTATTTTTTCAGACTTGTCGACGTGTAGGCTTGCCGAAAATTAACGACGAGAGTTAAAGTCTTTATGAATGTGTTTTCATTTTGAGAATTCAAAAATATATGTTTCTTGTCATCGCACTCTAGTTAGGAGACTACAAATGATTTGTTTGCAGTGATCCTCATTGAGATGCGTTTGATCTCAGGTAACGTTACAAAAAGATTGTCATTTCAAGTAGTTTCCTTCAATTCTTGCAGAATGCTTCTTGAAGAGATTTCTTCGAATTGTATTCAGAATGCCTTTGATATATTGTGATTGATTCATGAAGTTGACTAGATTAGCACATTATTTGGACATTCAACATATTGGATGCCCAGTCATCAGTGGCGGATCCATAATTTCATGAAGTTGATTAGATTAGCACATTATTTGGACAAGCGACATATTGAATGCGCAGTCATCAGTGGCGGACCCAGAATTTTCAAGAAGCGGGCTCAAGATATAAAAAATAAAACTAAAATATGGGAGTAGGGATTCGAACTCGGGCAGGCTGGAAAAGTTAAGTCATCTTCACCAATGTGCCAAGGGTCACACTTGTATTAATGGGGTCAAAATTTAATATATAAATATAAGATTTTAAAAATTGATCAAATATACATATATATATATATATATATATATATATATACATATGTATATATATATACATATATATATATATGTATACATATATATATATGTATACATATATATATGTATACATATATATATATATATATATATATATATATATATATATATATATATGAGGTTTTATTTTTCAATGAAGTGGGTTCGTATGAACCCACTTGACCCTCTGTGGGTCCGCCCCTGCTAGTCATTATGACACGTGACATGAGTTTAGGCTTCAAGGTAGATGGACCTTGGATTTGAACTCAATAAAATGGACTTAACCATTCGTAAAGCCCAATTTATTCATTCAATTCAAATGCATATGAATTTAATTTAAATTTCATATGGATTTTAGTTCCATAAAAATTTAGGAAAAATTAGCAATTAAGTCATAATACATAACATATTTAGTCAAAATAACAATATTTTAAAATATTTATTTAAAATGTCAGAATGACAATATTTTAACAAATAAAATATATACTTATATAATTCATGTGAAAATTAGGCATACAATATTTTATATAGTAATATTCTCAAATTATAACATTAAAGTTTGACTTTCAATATATAACATTTAATATATCAAACTATAACATATTATTATAAATTAAAGTTTTATTTTAAATAATTGAAAATATTTCTGTCACGACCCAAAATCGAGCCGCGACTGGCACCCACATTTACCCTCCTATGTGAGCGAACCAACCAATCTAACCCTTAACATTTCAATGTATATCAACAGAAAATAATGCGGAAGACTTAAACTCATTAATAAAACAATTCAAAACTATTATTATTATCCCCAAAATCTGGAAGTCATCATCACAAGAACATCTATCCTCAAATTACTAAACTAAGAATATCTAAGAAAACAAAATAAATAGAAAGCTAGTCCATGCCGGAAGTTCAAGGCATCAGGACTTTGAAGAAGAAGACTCAGTCCAAGCTAGACGCATTAGCTCACCCTGAATTTCCGATGTAGTGAAGACTGGCTAGAATTACTGCTGAGTTGAAGTTGACGGGACGTTTGCTGCATTCCACAAATAACAAAGAAGAAAACATAAAAGTAGGGGGTCAGTACAACCACAAGTACTGAGTAGATATCATCGGCCAACTCAAAGTAAAAGATAATATATATCAAGTAATATTATAAATCAACTATAAACTCAACATGTAGCAACAACAAGTACTATAATCATCAACAAGTACCATCAAGTTCATCCATGAGGGCTCAAGCCTCAATACCATACTCTTTTGGGAATTAAGTTTATTAAATTGAGTATATTTATCATCTTTCAAGATTCATTATCTTTCTTCCTCTTGTGTCGGTACGTGACACTCCGATCCCCTACCACTATGTGTCGGTACGTGACACTCCGATCCCCTAATTCTACGTGTCGGTTCGTGACACCCGATCCCCTACATGTGTCGGTACGTGACACTCCGATCCCCTATATGTGTCGGAACGTGACACTCCGATCCCCTATATCTACGTGTCGGTTCGTGACACCCGATCCACTAATACTATGTGTCGGAACGTGACACTCCGATCCACTAATACTATGTGTCGGAACGTGACACTCCGATCCACTAACCTCATTCTATCCGTTCATCAAGCCTTCTCTATACCAAGGCATCACCAATCCCATTACTTTAATTCATCAAGCCTTCTTTTATACCAAGGCATCATCATTAATAACGTAGATTAAAGTTTCTTTCAAGATTTGGGATTCAATGGTTTTCATCATGCTTGTTTTATCAAAATCACATAATCATATTCATGCAAGCATACAATTAAGCATATAAACAGGTTTACAATACCACCAATACATATCATTCACTATTAAGAGTTCACTACGAATATCGTAAAAACCATAACCTACCTCCACCGAAGAATTGGAATCAACAAGCAATTTCCCAAGCTTTGATATTCCCTCTGCCTCTTGATCGATCAATTTCTCTCTCTCCTTGTTCTCTCTATTTTCTTTATTCAAACTCTCTTTCTTTTACCCTAATTAACATATAATTAAGTGTAAAATATGGCAATAATACCCCACTAATTAACCCAAAGTTACCTCTTTTATCCCTCAAGAATTTGAGTTATTAATATAAACCCACGAAATCTATAATTAAGGAAAGAATAGTCCAAAACGTCCCTTAAAACGTGTAAAGAAATCCAATTCTGCCTGGGATTTGCGCAACCTGTGACGGCCCGTCGTGCCTGCGACGGTCCGTCACGCAGGTCGTCGCAGCATCTTAGAACTCCATTTTTCACTAAGTAGACTGTGACGGTCCGTCACACCTGTGACGGTCCGTCCTGCACCTCCGTCGTGACGGTCAGAGACTCGTTTCCCGTACCAAATTCTCAAGAGTTGAAGTGTTTTGCAACGGGAGCTTACGACGGCTCGTCGTGGCTGTGACAGCTCGTCCTGCAGGTCCGTCACAGGTTACAGAGAGTCGATTTTAATGCTCAATTTTCAGAACTCTAAGTGTTCTGGAACGAGACACCCTCGACGGTCCTTCGTGCCCCTGACGGCCCGTCGTGGTATCCGTTGTCTCACCCAGTTTTTCCAGAAATAAAATCTACTGCTTAAAACGACTAAACAGGTCGTTACAATAGATACCAATTTACCCATCGTTCGTCCTCGAACGATCAAAAGAAGAAAAGCAAGGGCGAAAAGAAGTACCTGAATCTGTAAACAGATGTGGGTATTTTTCTTGCATATCTGCCTCCTTCTCCCAAGTAGCCTCTTTAACCGGTCGATTCTTCCATTGAACTTTGATGGATGCAATTTCTCTCGACCTCAACTTGCGAACTTCTCTATCTAATATAGCAACCGGTTCCTCCTCATAAGTCAAATTCTCGTCAAGCAAAACTGAATCCCAACGGATGATGTAGTTTCCATCCCCATGGTATCTTTTCAACATGGACACATGAAATACCGGATGCACTCCGGACAGCCCTGGAGGTAAGGCTAATTCATAAGCCACCTCCCTTACTCGCTTTGGTACCTCAAATGGTCCAATATACCTTGGACTTAACTTACCTCTTTTGCCAAACCGCATCACCCCTTTCATGGGTGAAACCTTCAACAAGACTTGTTCACCTTCCATGAACTCCAAGTCTCTAACCTTTCGGTCTGCATACTCCTTTTGTCTACTTTGCGCCGCTAGAAGCTTTTCTTGAATGCACTTCACCTTATCTAACGAATCCCTCAAGAGATAAGTACCCCAAGGTCTAACCTCAAATGCATCGAACCAACCAATGGGAGACCTACATCTCCTACCATACAATGCTTCAAATGGAGCCATAGCAATGCTTGAGTGATAGCTATTATTGTATGAAAACTCCGCTAAGGGTAAGAAGTTATCCCAATGACCACCAAATTCTATCACACAAGCACGAAGCATATCCTCTAACACTTGAATCATTCGCTCAGACTGACCATCGGTCTGAGGGTGAAATGCAGTGCTAAGGTCCAACCTAGTACCCAATTCAGCATGCAACGTTCTCCAAAACATAGAAGTAAACTGCGTACCTCTATCTGATATAATGGAGAGTGGAACTCCGTGCAGTCGAACGATTTCTGAGATGTAGATTTTAGCTAACTTCTCTGCATTGTAGGTCACCTTGACCGGAATAAAATGAGCAGACTTAGTTAACCTATCAACAATCACCCAAATGGAGTCATACTTACCCATTGTCTTTGGAAGACCAACCACAAAGTCCATTGCGATTCTCTCCCACTTCCATTCAGGAATGGGCATTCTCTGAAGCGTTCCTCCGGGCCTCTGGTGTTCATACTTTACTTGTTGACAGTTTGGACATTTGGCAATAAAGTCAACAATATTGCGCTTCATTCTACTCCACCAAAAGTGTTGCTTTAGGTCGCGATACATCTTGGTTGCACCCGGATGTATAGAATACCTTGTACTATGAGCCTCTGTCAGAATAGTGTTGATCAAATTATCGACGCGGGGTACACATACCCTTCCCTTAATCCTCAAAACACCTTCCTCGTCGATTGTTGCTTCTTTAGCCTCTCCTTGCAACACTTTATCTCGAATCCGGATCAATTTCTCATCATCAAACTGCTTCCCCTTAATCTTGTCAAGGAATGAGGATATTGCCTCCACACAAGCTAACAATCCTCCCTTCTCATTTACTTCTAACCTCATAAGGTCATTAGCCAAAATCTGCACTTCTCTAGCCAATGGGCGTCTAGAAGCTTGCAAGTGAACTAGACTTCCCATGCTTCCCGCCTTTCTACTCAAAGCATCTGCCACAACGTTCGCCTTCCCCGGATGATACAAAATAGTGATGTCGTAGTCCTTCAGTAGTTCCATCCATCTCCTTTGTCTCAAGTTCAAATCTTTTTGAGTAAAGACATACTGTAGACTATGATGATCCGTATAGACTTCACACTTAACCCCATATAAATAGTGCCTCCATTGCTTTAGTGCAAACACTACCGCGGCCAATTCCAAGTCATGAGTTGGATAGTTACGTTCATGCACTTTTAATTGTCTTGAAGCATAAGCAATCACGTTCTTCTCTTGCATTAGCACTACACCCAAACCCAAATAGGATGCATCACAATAAACAATGAAGTTCTTACCCTCTACCGGCAAGGTGAGGATAGGTGTGGTAGTCAACAAAGTCTTGAGTTTCTGAAAGCTTTCTTCGCACTCATCCGACCATACAAATGGAACATTCTGCTTAGTCAAGTTCGTCAATTGGGAAGCAATAGAAGAGAATCCCTTGACAAACCGGCGGTAGTAGCTAGCTAACCCAACAAAACTCCGTATTTCTGACACATTAGTGGGCCTTACCCAATTCTTCACTGTCTCAATCTTAGATGGATCTACCATCACTCCTTCCTTAGAAACCACATGCCCCAAGAAGGACACTGCATCTAGCCAAAACTCACACTTAGAGAACTTGGCATAAAGCTTTTTCTCCCTCAACATTTCCAATACCATTCTCAAATGCTCCTCATGTTCCTTCTTGCTTTTAGAGTATATCAGTATATCATCAATAAACACGATCACAAAGAGATCCAGATATGGCTTAAAAATCCCATTCATCAAGCTCATGAAAGCAGCGGGGGCATTTGTAAGACCAAAGGACATCACTACAAATTCATAATGCCCATACCTAGTCCGAAAAGCAGTCTTTGGCACATCCGTTGCCCGTATTTTCAATTGATGATAACCGGATCTCAAGTCAATTTTTGAGAAGACACAAGCACCTTGTAACTGATCGAACAAGTCATCAATGTGAGAAAGAGGATACTTGTTCTTAATAGTTACCTTGTTCAACTGCCGATAGTCTATGCACATCCGAGAACTCCCATCCTTCTTCTTCACAAACAAAACCGGAGCACCCCAAGGAGATGCACTTGGTCTAATGAAGCCTTTGCTCAACAACTCTTGAAGTTGTGCCTTTAACTCTCTTAACTCCGCGGGAGCCATTCTATAAGGGGGTATAGAAATGGGGCGAGTACCCGGTTCAAGATCGATGCAGAAGTCAATATCCCTATCCGGTGGCATACCAGGAAGATCTGCAGGGAACACATCCAAAAACTCACGGACTACCGAAACCATTTCGATTGAAGGTACTTGGTTAGTGTCATCCCTGAGATGTGCCAAGAAGGCTAAACAACCCTTACTAACCATCTTCTTAGCACGAAGAAAGGACACGATACGAACCGGATTGGAAGTGTAGTCACCCTCCCACACTAACGGATCTGTCCCAGGCTTGGCTAATGTCACCGTTTTAGCATTACAATCCAAGATCGCAAAATTTGGGGAAAGCCAAGTCATACCCAGAATTACATCAAAGTCAACCATTTCTAGGATAACCAAATCTACATAAGTGTTGCTCCCCACAAAGTTCACCAAACAAGACCTATATACCTTTTCAACTATCACAGACTCACCCACCGGAGTAGAAACACGAATAGGCATGTCAAGTAATTCACAATGTAATTTTAGACCATTAGCAAATGATGAAGATACATATGAAAACGTGGAGCCAGGGTCAAATAATACAGATGCCATGCAATCACAAACCAAAAGATTACCTGTGATAACAACATCAGACGCCTCCGCTTCAGATCTCCCAGGGAAAGCGTAACAATGGGCCCTATCACCAGTCTGTCTGTTGCCCCTACCATGTTGTGTTGTAGTGGCTCCAGTTTGCCCATCACCTCTGCCGTTGTGGTGACCACCATTACCTCGACCACCACGTCCTCCAGAAAAGCGGCCTCTACCATGACCACCTCTACCTCTAGCTATTGGGGGTCTGTAACTCTGTTTTGGACAATTCCTCCTAATATGTCCAATCTCCCCACATCCATAACACTCTCTAGAGTCAGGCATAGGTCTCTCGGAGTAGTGTTGACCATTCTGAGGTGGACCCCCAACTACAGTCTGGAGTGAAGACTGAATTGGTCGAACTGAGTAACCTCCGGAACTCTGTCCTCTAGAGTAAGAACCATTAAACTCACCTCCCCTTCGAAACCTTTTTGATGTCGATGTCGTGGTGAAGTCATCTGGCTTTAATCCTTCCACCTCTATCACAAAGTCTACCACCTCTTGGAAGGATTTTGCCGTAGCCGCTACCTGTAAGGCTGAAATCCGCAATTCTGACCTCAACCCCTTCACAAAACGGCGAATCCGTTCTTGTGGACTGAAACAGAGTTGAGTGGCATACCTTGATAAAACACGAAACTTAGCCTCATATGCATTAACCGACATCCTACCTTGCTCTAGGCTCAAGAATTCATCTCTTTTCCTATCCCTCAAAGTCCGTGGGATGTACTTCTCCATAAACAAGCTAGAAAATGAGGCCCAAGTCATAGGTGTTGCCTCTGTCGGTTGGCACTCGACATGTGATCGCCACCACATCTTGGCGTTCCCTTGAAACTGATAACTCAGGAACTCAACACCAAACCGTTCTACTATACCCATCTTGTGTAGTAGCTCATGACAATCAACCAGGAAATCGTAAGCATCCTCAGATTCTGCACCCTTGAAGACTGAAGGTTTCAATTTTAAAAACTTACTGAAAAGTTCATGCTGATCATTTGTCATTATAGGCCCAGTAGTCAGACGTGGAAATGTGCCTATCTCCAATGATGCATCCATGCGGGGAGCCATAGCAGCCGCATGTCGTATCTCTGAAACCGGAGGTGTTGGTGCAGAAACCACTGGAGGTGCCTGACCCTGATCAGATATCCCGCTAAGATAAGCAAGAACCTGATTGATCATCTCTGGGGTAGGTTGGGGTGGCAATTCCTCATTTTGCACTTGTTCATTCTCCCCTTCCTCACCCTCTCTTATCACCTCCTCGGTCGGTGGAGGAGTCACCGCCCTAGTATCAGATGGGCTAGGGGATCGTCTTCTTCCTCTAGAGGACGTCCTCCCACGACCTCTTCCACGGCCTTTTGCCGCTGCTCTTCCTCGAGCCACAGCCCCAGTGGCTGGCTCAGACGTTTCTTGTCGTGCCGTTGTTGCTGCTGGTGCGGTCGTTGCTCTAGTTCTAACCATCTGCGAAATAGAGTGAAGATGGTCAGATACCAATTTGTATCACCTAGATACCAATTGGATTCAAGTAATAGCACGAAAGAAGAAAGAAAGAGTGGAATTTTCCTAAAGTCTTATAGCCTCCCAAAGAAAAGTAAAGGCGTCCCCCTACCGTTCCTTAAGACTCTACTAGACTCGTTCTTGTGTGATGAGACCAATGAACCTAATGCTCTGATACCAAGTTTGTCACGATCCAAAACTGAGCCGCGACTGGCACCCACATTTACCCTCCTATGTGAGCGAACCAACCAATCTAACCCTTAACATTTTAATGTATATCAACAGAAAATAATGCGGAAGACTTAAACTCATTAATAAAACAATTCAAAACTATTATTATTATCCCCAAAATCTGGAAGTCATCATCACAAGAACATCTATCCTCAAATTACTAAACTAAGAATATCTAAGAAAACAAAATAAATAGAAAGCTAGTCCATGCCGGAAGTTCAAGGCATCAGGACTTTGAAGAAGAAGGCTCAGTCCAAGCTAGACGCATTAGCTCACCCTGAATTTCCGATGTAGTGAAGACTGGCTAGAATTACTGCTGAGTTGAAGTTGACGGGACGTTTGCTGCATTCCACAAATAACAAAGAAGAAAACATAAAAGTAGGGGGTCACAACCACAAGTACTGAGTAGATATCATCGGCCAACTCAAAATAGAAGATAATATATATCAAGTAATATTATAAATCAACTATAAACTCAACATGTAGCAACAACAAGTACTATAATCATCAACAAGTACCATCAAGTTCATCCATGAGGGCTCAAGCCTCAATACCATACTCTTTTGGGAATTAAGTTTATTAAATTGAGTATATTTATCATCTTTCAAGATTCATTATCTTTCTTCCTCTTGTGTCGGTACGTGACACTCCGATCCCCTACCACTATGTGTCGATACGTGACACTCCGATCCCCTAATTCTACGTGTCGGTTCGTGACACCCGATCCCCTACATGTGTCGGTACGTGACACTCCGATCCCCTATATGTGTCGGAACGTGACACTCCGATCCCCTATATCTACGTGTCGGTTCGTGACACCCGATCCACTAATACTATGTGTCGGAACGTGACACTCCGATCCACTAATACTATGTGTCGGAACGTGATACTCCGATCCACTAACCTCATTCTATCCGTTCATCAAGCCTTCTCTATACCAAGGCATCACCAATCCCATTACTTTAATTCATCAAGCCTTCTTTTATACCAAGGCATCATCATTAATAACGTAGATTAAAGTTTCTTTCAAGATTTGGGATTCAATGGTTTTCATCATGCTTGTTTTATCAAAATCACATAATCATATTCATGCAAGCATACAATTAAGCATATAGATAGGTTTACAATACCACCAATACATATCATTCACTATTAAGAGTTCACTACGAATATCGTAAAAACCATAACCTACCTCCACCGAAGAATTGGAATCAACAAGCAATTTCCCAAGCTTTGATATTCCCTCTGCCTCTTGATCGATCAATTTCTTTCTCTCATTGTTCTCTCTATTTTCTTTATTCAAACCCTCTTTCTTTTACCCTAATTAACATATAATTAAGTGTAAAATATGGCAATAATACCCCACTAATTAACCCAAAGTTACCTCTTTTATCCCTCAAGAATTTGAGTTATTAATATAAACACACGAAATCTATAATTAAGGAAAGAATAGTCCAAAACGTCCCTTAAAACGTGTAAAGAAATCCAATTCTGCCTGGGATTTGCGCAACCTGTGACGGCCCGTCGTGCCTGCGACGGTCCGTCACGCAGGTCGTCGCAGCATCTTAGAACTCCATTTTTCACTAAGTAGACTGTGACGGTCCGTCACACCTGTGACGGTCCGTCCTGCACCTCCGTCATGACGGTCAGAGACTCGTTTCCCGTACCAAATTCTCAAGAGTTGAAGTGTTTTGCAACGGGAGCTTACGACGGCTCGTCGTGGCTTTGACGGCTCGTCCTGCAGGTCCGTCACAGGTTACAGAGAGTCGATTTTAATGCTCAATTTTCAGAACTCTAAGTGTTCTGGAACGAGACACCCTCGACGGTCTGTCGTGCCCCTGACGGCCCGTCGTGGTATCCGTTGTCTCACCCAGTTTTTCCAGAAATAAAATCTGCTGCTTAAAACGACTAAACAGGTCGTTACAATTTCTTTCAAAAAAAAAAACAAGAAAAATAATGTTTCTATTTTTAAATAGAAAATAGCACAATTGTTGTGATTATAAATAATTTAATTTGATAACAGATAATAACTAATTAGCATATATTAAGGAATTCAAAAAAAATCAGATTATTCAATTTCCTTAAAACGTTCAATTAAGTTGAAATCAAATTAAATTCTTATTTGATTTCTTAAAACGCTCAATTAATTTGAAATCAAATTAAAATTTGTTTTTTTCCTCTATCGTGTTTCTCTCTCTTGTTTGCAAATTGCATTTTTGATTTTTCGCTGGGGAAAAAATGTGATTTATTGTGATGGACAATAACATATTCATATTAATTAAATATGGTGGAAGGTGGAATCCGTCAGGTTGGTATTTATTATAGTTTGTTGGTTTGTTTTTGGTAATTTTCTGCATTATACAATTTATGATTTTTTTGTTTCACAACGTGTATTAATAGGTACCGTATTTGCAACATCATGGAACAGTATAAACGTCTTAGTTTTATTAAAATTGAAACTTCGATTAATACGTGTTTTTTGAAGAAAAAAAAGAACAATGATGAGTTAATTTACTAGTAAAAAAGTCAACGAAATTGATATTACAGTGCGTTTAGTAACATGCAAGAAAGAATTATTTATAACGTGTTGGATCATTGTTGTATGACATTTGTATTAAATATGTATGAAGAGTGAAAGTTTTTTATTTGTATGACTTTTGTTTTGAAGAGAATTGTTTTTTATGTGTTTGGTGACGGAAATGTTAAATTTTTCTTTTAATCCAAAATGTAATTCTGTACCATTTACATTAATAACAGACATATGTCATCTTTTACGTTTTCAGATTCAAGAAGAAAAATATGACTCAACAATTAACGTTGGATTTTTATATTATGTAATTCGTAAAAAAAAATCAAATGGTGTTTCTTGTAGAAATTGTTGGAACCTATCTTGACCAACCGAGGAAGGTCAACAGATCAGCGAACACGTTCATGTTAGTACATGAAGGCCAATGTGTGTGTACCTTCTTCTCCTATAAAATTTGTAATACTAAATTAAGACTTTTAATGAAATAAATAATTTCATACTGACATCATTCATATGTTGCCATATAAAGGGACAACCACATCAATTCATACACAAAGCATAAAATAAAATTCTAAGGTACTTTCATACACAGATCATACAACACTAATACATCAATGTATATCTCAATTCATACATCATTTAAACACAATTTATACAAACTAATACGTCGATTCACAAATAAATCATACACTATTAAGACAAACTACGATTGTTAAAAATCTACTCTGTGACTTTCAAACTGTTAAATAATACTTATACAGTACTAATACGTCAATTCATACATAAATTATACAATAGTAATACATATTAAAATTGTCAAAAATCTACAATGTGACTATCAAACTCATAAATTGTACTCATACGATACTATTATATCAATTCATACATAACTCATACAACATTAATACATAATATGATTGTCAAACAAAATCAAAAATTATACTCACATAGATATAACATTTTATCCAAATTTTAAATTAAACATTTTATTACCTTAATCACTTTTTTGACTTTCTTGGAAGTTTGTAACTCTGACTCCTTCCTTTTTATGAAGTTCTTGTTGATTGATCAAATTCAACATTTGTTGATTTTTTCTTTTTTTATTTCATCAACAAAGTCAGAATCAGACTCTGAAAGAGGTTTGAATATCTTTTCTCTTCCTCTTCTTCCCTTTCTTTGGAGACCCTCTTCCCTTTGCCTCATTTTTTTTTTGTCTTTTTGAACCTTCGATTTAACAAAACTATCCGTCTCTTTCTTAGTGGATTTTTGCGCTGGAATTTTAGTCAAAATATTAAACGAATGAACATGAAAATCATCAGATGATGTCCCCTCAGCAAAACGGACAATATTGTTGAGTAGTGTTGTGGAAGTACAATTGTGGATCTTGAGTTGTGGGTGTCGGGGAAGATTGGTGTGGATAGTGCTTCAAGGCGTTAGGGGAAAGAAGACTAATGATCGTGTATACACTGATTGGCCTGTGATGGGTATAGGTTGGGATTGGGTAACGGTAAAGTATGAAGGTGATAAAATCAAATCCCCAAAAATATGTAATTTATTTTTTATTTTCAAAAAGGTACTGTGAACTAATAATATTAATTTAGTATTTATTTTCAAAAGGTGACAGTAAACTATTAATACTTAACCTCTTTAAAAATTTAAAGAGTTTGTTTTGAAAAAAGTAACTGTAAAAATAAAAATAAAAATTTAAACATATTAATTAGTATTTAAATTAGATTATAATTTATTTTTAATTAAATATATTTTTAATTCATATGCTATAACTCAAAAATAATATGTTATAAGTAATGGTTTTTAAAAAGTATGTTTATAACTCGATATATATATATATATATATATATATATATATATATATATATATATATATATATAGTTTTAAATGTGTATATGGTGCGACTTTTATATAATTCATTTACCTTCCTTTTATTTCTCAAATTAGGCCCACTTTTTGACTAAAATAATAGACCTCATTACCCACTTTTCATTCTCTAAATATTGTTACCCATATTCTATCATTTCTCTTTTTTTTCTCTAAATATTTATTTCATTATTCCATATCATCATATAACTTTAAACCTTGTCTTTTTTCTTAAATTAAAATCCTCTATTTTTCTAAGAAATCTTAGAAATCATTCAAAAGATTTTTAACATTTGTCGAATTATTGAGATACAAAAGTATTTATATGTTTTGCATGTCGATTCTGGATCTGGAAGAAGTATCGGGTGAAGAAGTGTCATTTTCAAATGTCAATATTTGAAAATTTGATAAAATTGTTGAAGACCAGGGTGATGAAAAACAACTTTATGGCATGTTACATTTTGTATCTAATCTATCAAATTGTATTCTTTACTGCTTTTATTATTTGTTGCATTTTATATTCATTACAAAATTCATGTGTATCTTGCTAAAATTTGAATTTTTAGATGTAAGTGTTGCAAATAAGTGTTGTATTTCTTTTTAATTTTCTATTAATTCTAACTGTATGCTAACAAGTTTTAGATTTTTTTTTGCTCACTTTATATTTCAATATCATTTTCTATTTCAATCTCACATTGTATGCCAACAAGCTTTGTATTTTTTTTGTATTAACTCAAAATGTATGTCAACAAGTTTCGTATTTTTTGTGCTCATTTTGTATATCAATCTCATTTTGTATGCGAACAAGTGTAGTATTTCTTTTTTTATTTTGTATTAATTCTAAGTGTATGCCAACAAGTTTTAGATTTTTTGTGCTCACTTTGTATTTCAATCTCATTTTATGAGGAAATGGTCAAAATAGTCCCTCTTCTTTGGGTTAAGGCTCAAAGTGATCCTTGAGTTTTTACATGGAGCACTAATAGTCCCTCATGTTTGCAATATTGGTGCACTTTTGGTCCTCCTCCAAAATTTAACCTATTTTTAGCATTGATTTATCCATAACATATGTATGGGAATGTTCAATCTTCATTTTATATATTAAGTAGAAATAACAACTCCATATGAAAGAATGTGAGAAGAAAAACACTTAGTTTTGTTTAGTAGAAATCGTATTGCAGGTAAAGTCGAGAGGTTCATCACGATAATTTCACGTGCAATAGAACAATTTTTTTATTTTCATGCAAAGTCATATGTTAAGATGTACTTAGTTTAGTTGCAGTAATATTTTTAGTTAACAAAACAAGGTATTTTTCTTATCACTCTCAGATAAAGTTATTATTCTATTAAATATATAAAAAGACGATTGAACATTCCTTAAATAAAATTTTGGACAAAATTAATGTTAAAAAATAGGCAAAATTTTAGGGAAGGACCAAAAGAGCACCACTATTGCAAACATGAGGGAATATTAGTACTCCATGTGAAAACTCAAGGATCACTTTGAGCCTTAACCCAAAGATGAGGGACAATTTTGAGCCTTTTCTCTCACTTTGTATCCTAACAAGTTTTGTATTTTTTTTTATTTTGTATTAATTCTAAGGTATGCTAACAACTTTTAGATTTTTTGTGATCACTTTGTATTTCAATCTCACTTTGTATGCCAACAAATTTTGTATTTTTTTTAATTCATTATTCATTCTAAAATCTTCTTAACTGCCAACAAAAATCTTAAATCAATAGACTTCAATTCGACATAGATTGAATATTTCAATGGAGAGTTAAAATTAATATTGAAAATTTGAGGTTTAAGGGAGAGAGCAGTAATTTCAATTGTGGAACCATACACGTATAATAGGAAAGAAATTTTGTAAATTTTAATCCCAAAAATAAAAGATGAAAAGAGCATAAGAATAGTGAAAAAATAAATATAGGCCTACTTAAAGTTATACCAAAATTATGATTAGTAATTCTGGTAACTTTGTTGGTTTAAATTTAAAAATTACCTTATTTGAATTATTATTTTCCTTAATTTTCTCCATTATGTTAATAACTAATTGTATTTTTTCAAATTGAACAAATGAAAAAACACATAAATCAACAATATAACAAACTAAAGTATTGACATTTTAAATAAATATTAAAAATTCTGCAGGCCCCATTAAATGTTAAAATATAGTTATTTTGAAAATTTTTCCAAAAAAAGAAACATTCATACTAACGCCATAATTAATAAATTAAAGGAACTACATATCAAAATGTTGATTCAATTTATTTTTCCTTTTGATCATGTTTACATATATATTATATCAATTATTATACGTATGACTAAAAACCAAATACTGAAGTTCAACTAAATTACGAGTTACGCTTGCAAATTAACAAAATATACATGTACATTATTAATTATGAAGACGAAACTTTCTTTGTGTGTGTGTGTGTGTGTATATATATATATATATATATATATATATATATATATTGCAATTATTATAAACAAAAGAGCAAAAAACCACTCAACACAAATAATGGCAACATTTTAGCTTTTAAAAATGTAACTGAAGAATTATTGGTATCGTTTTTACCTTTTTTGATGTTTTAAGTTCCATGTTTTACTCTAATTTTTATTATTAAGTATATGTATTCACTCAAATAATAATAAAAATACATAACTCATGTTAACAAACTAAAAGATTATCATTTTTACTAAATAGTTAAAATCTTGTTATGGAGTCACTATATAGACTAAAATATTGTTGTTTTGATAAATTTCTTAAGAATTTATGTATCGAAACGCATAAATATTTACCTCATACAATAAGTTTACTTGAATAAAAAAATTAAGTATTGAACGTACCAATAATAGTCATTTGCATCAAAAGTAGGCGAGACATGACAATTTGAGGATCTTTCAACATTTTCAGTTAGTTCAAAGTGTGATGCTGATTAAAATAATTATCTAATCCATAACTTGTAGAAATATTCATCTCATAGTAAGATAAAACGGTACAAAATATATAATAACAAGAAATCATATAAATTAACAAATTATAAGCAAAATCAACAAATAATAGTCAAAGTATAACTATTGATCATTACAATCACTTTCATTGATAGTTTCGTTTAAATCAAAATCATATTGGCCGATAAAAATATATTTTATAATGACTCATATTAGGAATACATTGAATTGAATTATGGGAATTCCATGAGCGCTATTACGATTTACTATTCGAGGATAGATAACGGGCGACACAGAAGAACTCCAATGAATAGTTTGGGCTCCTTCCTTGCACAAATTTCAAGCACTATACACATAATTATTTTGAAACCCTCAAAAAGTTGATTAATGATTCGTCATTATAGATAATTTACTCTCCAAGATTTACTTGTTCTTGTGATAAAAATGAAATAGGTGTCTTCTGATTATTATCAAATCATAACTGGTACTATTTGTTTTCATTCTTGATAAATTGATGAAAGAAACTTGATATCAGACATTGTGTTAGGGAAAACTATTATAATGAACGATATTTTTTTCATGCATAATTTTACCATCCATATAAATTTTAAAACTTTATATTTTTGTTCAGAAGACATTATTCGTGATTGAAATAAAGAAAATAGAGGATTAAAAATGTTGAAGGTGCTATGTTTGAGTATCCCCAAATAGAGCTCGGAGGAGCTTTAAGATTAAACATAATAAAAATACATAATTTAATAATTTTTGTCATTTTATGATATGTCAAATCAATATATTTGTATGACAAACACTACAAAAACTGCATAAAGAGACATCATATAATGTAAAACAGAAAAAAAAAATATTACTATCTGTAAAATCAAATTAAAGCTCCCACTTTATCAAGTGTAAGAAAATTATAATGTGGAAGAAAAGTTTCATTTTATAAAGTATAAGAAAAAATTCAGTTTATTGTTAAAATTTAGACGTTAAAGTTCAGTTTAGTATTAAGATTTAGACGTTATGAATCAACATCTGTCATTTACTTTTTTGATAAAACGAAAGAAAAAAGTACACTAAGCCTAGTTTAGTTACATTCTGAAATTGTTGTTTATTTGTGTCAATTATATTTCTTTATGGCTCAAATATGTTCCAAACTCGATGATAGAAAAGACTGAAAGTAAGGTTGTTGGGTGCGGGTGATATAAGGTGACATGGTAGAAAATAGGTAATTTTATTTATTTATTTTTGTTAAAACGAATCCCTTCCTCTAGAAAGAGCGAACCCAATCACTTCACGCTGAAGTTCATACTCGTATTTTTTGTATAATTTATTTTAAAATTATTATTTACACCTAAATGCCACATGTTCTCTTCTAATTAGTCATCATGTCATGTCATCAACGAGTGTATTGCATATATTTTACAATTTTAGTTGATTGTCAAAAAAGTATCAAAATAACATAGCAAGACCCTACTAGTAGTGTTTAAAATGAACAAAACCTATTGGGAAAAGGCTCAAAAATGTCCGTAACCTATTTGCCAATGGTTCAAAAATATCGTCATTTCATCTATTGGTTTAGAGATGCCCTTAACGTTTTCTTATGGTTAAAAAATGCCCTTTAGTTAACAGAACTATGACATGATATTTTACTGAACAAGTGGTTAATTTTCATTGGTCCACATAATTCATTTACCAATTAAAAATATCCACCCAATCAAAACCTAACCCGTTTTCTGAATTATTTTTTTTGAAATTAGAGATTCCAGCTTGCCTTTTTGCTGAAACTCTGCATTAATTATTCTTTTACAAAAACTGCAACTAGTGCCTGAGGAAATGCTTGAAGCTACTGTTCCCTATCAATTTTTTGAGAAATATCACTCAAGACATTGTTTAATTGATTTTCTTTATCGAAGATAACAACCAATAGACCATTATGATTTATGCCCATCAAAAATATATTCTAGAGAAATTAATATTCATACAAAAAAATAACTGATAATGTAGCTATACCACAGGCAATTAACAGGTCCATTAATGTAGTTCGACATTATCATTCCTCACCTCCGGGCCAATTAGTGCCCCTACAGATACCCCAGTTGTCTTTTGCTTCATCCTCTCAACCCTTGCCTCACTCACTCTTACATTCCATATATCGATGTTGTACAAGTCTTAGTTCTCCAATTTTGGAAGAAAAAAAGCACGATCAATCAAGGAATAAAAGATACAAAAGCAAAAAAAGGATAACATTATCAGAAACAGGTTTGAGTTTGGGTGGGTATTTTTAATTATTTGATTAAAAAAAATTATGTTAATGAATTACTTGGGTTGGCTGGGTCCTTTTAATTGATCAACGAATCATGTGGACCAATGAAAATTGGCCACTTGATTACTAAAATTTCCTGTCATAATTCTGTTAACCAAAGGGCATTTTTGAACCTAAAGAAAACGGTAAGTGCATTTATAAACCAATACATGTTTTCTTCTAATTAGTCATCTTGTCATGTCATCAACAAGTGTATTGCATATATTTTGTAATTTTAGTTGTTTGTCAAAAAAGTGTTAAAATAATATCGCCCGACCCTACTTGTAGTGTCTAAAATGACCAAAATCTATTTAATGTGTTTAAAAGAAAATTAGACAACTTTAAGAGGCCGTCAATGAGTTCTCCTTAAAATATACGTACAAGTGAATTAAAAAGAAGCACAACAAATTGCGATATTAGTATCTTTTATTACATTTACATAAAGAAATATAATGTCTTATTAAAACGTTAATCAAGAATTTTTTCGTGCCTCATATATTATTGTCATACTGGTTCAAAATTAAGAAAAACCTAATCTTTATCCATAAAGGGTTATTCAGTAGCTGAATAATAAATTATTTACTTATGTATCAATTTTTGTATAACTTATACAATGTTTAATAACTTATAAGAAATTAAGTTATTCATGTATAAATATATGACGTTCGATTGACAATTTAGAAACTCGTATATCTAATACATGTATAAGTTAAAGTGAATCCTATGTATTTTTTTTTAAGAAAAGACATAAAAGCACCATTGAAGTTGTTTTGAGTTTTTAAAAAGACATCTTAACTTTGCGGACATCCTATTACTCCATTAAACAATTTTACAGTGTTGGAAATACCCAATTTTTTAACCATCCCCACTTACAAAAAAAGAAGTTCAATCACGCACCAATTATAATCTGCCACGTATTAATTTTAATTTTAATTTTTCTTATTTTATCCACTTCATTTTCTTCTTTCTTTTTCTCTTTCTTCTTCTTTCTTTTTCTCTTTCTTTCTTCTTTCTTTATTCTCTTTCTTCTTCATTACCCTCCCCTGTTCTCTTTCTTCTTCTTCATAACCAAATTCTTCACGTACTGTCATTTTCGTCAATTTATTTTTGATTAGTCAACGGAGATCTGAACTTGATATTACTAGTTTGAAATTTTTTTAAGATGTATCAATTTAATGAGTTATTTTCTGTTAAAACATCTATTATAAATAGTTTTTTGCGATTCTATTTGTCAATAATAATTTTTCCCAAACTCTAATTCATATTATTACAGATCATTGAGGAAGATGATGAGGTAAATTGGTGTTAATGATATTTGATGTCCCATTAATTAAGTTTAACATATTTGAGGCAATTGTAACCCATCTTGAGAAAGATGACGAGGTAAATAATTAATAAAGAAAATGATTGTAACGTGGCACTTTTCAATTAATTTTTGACAGCAAAAGTGGACCTTCACGCGCGTCATGTGCGTGTTCACAAACATGGCGAGAAAATAAATCAAAATGGTCCTTTACAAAGATATTCAATACTTTTGTTGGGTAATAGAACGTCCGCAAAATTAAAATATCTTTTTAAAAATTCGAAACAACCTCAGTGATACTTTTATGTCTTTTTTCTTTTTTTTTTATTACAAGATACAAAGTAAAATAACTAATTCGTCCATAATAAATACAGGATTCATTCATAACTCATAGTAATAATATATGTATAAGAGCCTGTTTGGCTCAGCTTAAAAGCTGGTCAAACTGACTTAAAAGCTGGTTTTTAACTTATTTAGCTGTTTGGCAATACTCAAAACAACTTATTTTAAGTTAAAAAAAACTTATTTTAAACCAAAAGTTAAAAGCTGGGGTAGCGGTGCTTTTTTTTTTTTTTAGCTTATAAGCTGTTTTAAGTTGACCACATTTTTATCTTCTTGCCCTTAATATTTTTATACAATCTCCAAATTACCCATATAACTCTAACATTTCTTTCTTCAAGTTTTCTCTTTTCACGTTTGACATAACAACTTCAGCACTTTTATCCAAACGCATAACTGCTTATTTTAAAAATAAGTTTCAGCACTTTTAAAAGTACTTTTTTAAAGCTGCTTTTATTAAGCCCATCCAAACGGGCCCTAAGAGCCTGTTTGGCTCAGCTTAAAAGCTGGTCAAACTGACTTAAAAGCTGGTTTTTGACTTATTTGACTGTTTGGCAATACTCAAAACAGCTTATTTTAAGTTAAAAAAAACTTATTTTAAGTCAAAAGTTAAAAGCTGGGGTAGGGGTGCTTTTTTTTTTTTTTTTTTTAGCTTATAAGCTGTTTTAAGTTGACCACATTTTTATGTTTTTTCCCTTAATATTTTTATACAATCTCCAAATTATCCATATAACCCTAACATCTCTTTCTTTTATTTTTCCCTTTTCACGTTTGGCATAACAACTTCAGCACTTTTATCCAAACGCATAACTGCTTATTTTAAAAATAAGTTTCAGCACTTTCGAAAGTACTTTTTTAAAGCTACTTTTATTAAGCCCATCCAAACGGACCCTAAGTCTAGCCTATTAGCACACACGAGTCGGAGTAGGATATTGAAATTTGAATTAGAAGAGGCGGGGGAATTAAGAAGAAAGATTCAAAATGTAAGGGTACCCTTCAATCAAAATAGGTAAACAAATCAGACAGCAAACCACTAAAATCGCAGTGCAATTTCTTACTTTCTTTAGGAGTGCAATCCCCCCTTCTCTCTCTCTAAATTTATCTGTTCATACTTGGCAACTCTTGTTGCTTTAGAAGAAATATTGTGATTTGTTGTTGCTGTTCTAACAATCTGAAAGGGATTCATCTTTGACTAAAGAGAAGGTATAGTTTTTGTTGGTTAACTTCCAATTTGGGCTAGATTTTTGTGTGTAATCTCCTTTTTCACTGTAACTTGCGTTGAGCTTCCAGACTCAAGTTTGTGTTTCTGTTCTTACTGGCCATTTTGTGTTCCTGTGTGCTTTTTTGGGGTAATTTGGTTGGGAATGTATGTTAATATCTGGGTTTCTTGGAAATGTTGACGCACTCGTTATTGTTTCTTCTTAGAAACTTTGGCTGAAATGGGCCTAATTCAATTTGCACCATATCCTCTCACTGCTTATCTCTTACTTCTAAAAACACTGCAATTGTTGTTTCATTGCTTTGAAATGGCAAGTTTTTATTTGAGTTCTTGATTAAACACTGCAATTCAAGTTTGCCTTGTTGTCCAATTTCTTTACTTTTTCTTCTGAAAAGCGAATCTTGATAAGAATTGGATACACCCATATTTGGATTTCTTGAAAATTTTATTGTGGCACAGGTGGGGTTATGGTCTGAGTGCATTCTGCACCCTCCCTAACCCTACTTGTGGGATCAAATCAGGTATGTTGTTGTTTTGGCTATATATTGAAGTTTCAGTTTGTTAAAGATGTCTTAAGATTTGGTGGGATAAGTTCTGAGTACTAATTGAAGATAATACATGGTGTAATACCCAAAATGAAGGTTTTTTTGTTTTGAATTGTAGATCTTTATTTGTTTGGTTTTGCTTCATTTTCTGAAGCTGTCTAACATTTTAATTGGTTGCAGGTAAGTGGTAGTAATGGGGAGGAGTTTGAGCCCAATACTTAGAAGAGAGCTGGAGAATTTGGACAAGGATGCTGAGAGTAGAAAATGCGCAATGAAAGCATTGAAGGCATATGTGAAAGAGCTGGATTCCAAGGCGATCCCTCTCTTTCTTGCTCAGGTTTCTGAAACCAAAGAATCCAATGCATCATCAGGAGAATACACAATTTCACTTTATGAGGTACTGGCCCGTGTACATGGACCTAAAATTGTTCCTCAGATTGATAACATCATGAGCACTATTATCAAGACCCTGACATCCAGTGCTGGATCTTTTGCCCTTCACCAAGCTTGTTCAAAAGTTGTTCCAGCCATTGCGAGGTACAGTATGGATCCAACGACACCAGAGGAAAAGAAACGATACATTATACACTCCCTCTCAAAGCCCCTTTCAGATTGTCTTCTGGGGAGACAGGAGAGTTTATCTTCTGGAGCTGCTCTCTGCCTAAAGGCTCTGGTGGATTCTGATAACTGGCGGGTTGCTTCAAATGAGATGGTTCATGAGGTTTGTCAAAGAGTTGCTGGGGCTTTGGAGAAGCATACACAAACTAATTCTCATATGGCTCTAGTCACTTCATTAGCCAAACACAATAGCTTAATTATGGAAGCTTATGCAAGATTGTTGATACAGTCTGGATTACAAATTTTAAGTAGTAGCAGCGGAGAAGGAAATTCTCAAAAAAGATTGTCCGCCATTCATATGGTCAACTCTTTGATGAAGTATTTGGATCAAAGAAGCATACAGTCTGAGCTCAGAATGGTTATTGAGGAGATGGAAAAATGTCAATCTGACAAGATGCTTTATGTCCGAGGGGCTGCATTTGAAGCATTACAGACTGCAAAGAGAATATGCTCTGAGAAGGGTTTAAAATTTGAGAGAGATGTAGATTCAATGACTGGATCCAACTTTGACAGTAGAGGAAACATGAGGAGAAATCTGTGGGACTCTGTTGACCAATCATCTTTAGCTGCATCACCAGAATCACGCACAATTAATTCATTTGTTGACTATGAACCATTTATGGACTCCCCTGTTTCAATCAATCAGCGCCCTTATGTTTTGGGTAATGATAGGAGTGTGAACCGAAAGCTTTGGAAGAAGAGTGCAAATGGTGGTGTTGATGTCTCTCTAAAGGATGGCATCTTCTCCGAATTCACACATGGAAATGGTGTGATAAACTCTGAGCACAATGAGGTTCATAATGGTACCGGAGATAACGCTGCTGAATTTGCTGGATTTTTGCCAAGATCTGCCCGAAATGGTTTTGTCAGAAGTGCTACTCCAAGTCCTCAGGTAAAACATGTTATTGAGTGTAGTTTGTTCTTTGCTCAGTTGATGATGTTGGAAGTTTAAGTTGCTTTACTATTTCTAAAGTCAAAATTAAATTTTAGTAGATGTTTGTTGGAACAACCGACAGCATGGAGTCTTTTGGAGCTAAAAAAGTACCTTGTGTTATTATTGATGAACATAAGATACAACTCGGTCCTTTGAGTTACAAAGAGGATTAAAGACATAAACAAAATAGATGGTTTACTCTAGTTCATCTGCCACAAACCTAATTAAATAGCAATGACATTCTTAGAAGTAAAAAACTTTGTTTATATGATTTCTCTGGGATGTGCACAGAGAAATTCTGTAATTGTTTTAAGTTAAATGACATAACTTTCAGGATTTCAAAATATAAGTGGAACAGTTAAGTAAAATCCTTGACATATTGAATTTATGTGCTTCTAGTATGGTGTACTATTTAATATCTCTATTTAATGGATGCCCTAACATGATTGACATTTCTCTTTTTGTGCTTCAGAGCCCACGTTCTCATGTTAATGTCGAAAGTGTGAAGATCTTTGCAACACCAAGAAAACTTATTCATCTCCTTCAGGATGCCAATGATGTGAACTCAGACATTTCCGAGAGGAAAACCAGAAGGTTTAGGAGTCCGTCCTTGTGCAGGTGTGAAGGAAGTCCAGAAAAGTCTGAAGTAAATGGCCTCTTCCATCGTGAAAGGCGTGATTATGGAGAAGGGGCGACATCTAATGATGAGAAACACTACCATCTGAACTCTGAGTCGGTATCTTCGACAGAAGATGCTCAAGCTAATGGACATGTGCCAGTATCCTCAAATGATGTTGCCCATAATGGAACAGAATCTCAAGGTGTCATTCCCCCAAAAGGCTATGCTTCTACACACATACTGATTTTTGGTATCTTCGCTGTACTTTTGGCAGCATTTCTACTTTCAATGTGGATAGGCAATCAAGACCAAAGCTACAACCTTGTTCCCACCTAAAATATGTTGTTGGTCTTCTATAATAGACCCCACTCTTAGATAGTGGGTACTACATGGGACCTTCAGTACCTTAATTTTCTCATTGCTCATTGAGGATTGATCTACTTTGCTATAGAACTAGTATCCTATTGTCAGAATTGATTATTTGGATGCCAATTGAAAGTCTTTTCTTTTTTGAAAAAAGTCATTGCTTTTTCATGCTCTGTCAATAGCCTATGTTCTACACATCTATTTAATTGTGCATTTAAAATAATTTGCTGTCTATAGCTTGCTGAGTAAATCGATTCCACGAGCAGATGAATAAAATAAATGTTTGTAAGCCAGGGAAAACATGGGCAACCGGACAAACAGACCTATGTTTTAAAGCAACCAAACAGTATTTATAGCTTATTATCTATATCAGACCTCACTTTCAAAGCTAAATCAAGTGTATCTGCTTGATTATGGTTTCTGTGTTGTAATGATGTTGCCATCTCTTGATTTGCTATGAGAAACTCTATTATGTGTGAAAACAAGTTGATCAGCTTGCTTTGCTGGTTCAAAACTTCACATATTTGGGTTATGCAAACTTTGTTTACCTCTCCATTCACTCTGAGATTCTATGATTATTGGTTGAAGCAAAGCAGCTTGCCCAACACATATGTATGAGTATCTGCCATAACTTTCATGTCTTGAGCCAGGACTCAGCAAGTACACTTCTTTGAACCCGTCCCGTCCTACTACCACTGAGTTTCGTCTTCCCTGATCATGAATAATTATCAACATGTCAATATCAATTATCAGCTAGAATTCAGAAATTGCTTAATACTGTTTTATTTCATGAAGACAGTTTACCCGATCGATGAGTGTAAAATTCCTAGGTGCACTTTTGTAAATTTTGCTCATTTCATCAGTCAAATGTTTGTAGTTGTCTGTTTCTTCACCCTCCAACTCTTTTTCTGCAATTTTCTCTGGGTTTTGATTTTTTGTACCCCAGCTTGAGAATATTTCCCCAAAAGATTTTTTAGAAGGCTGATTTTTTGTCTTCCCAAAGGCAGGCGGAACAATGCTGAAGTTAGCTAAGAATGGAGGGTTGCTGAAGAAATCTGAGCCTTGCAGTCCTACTGCATAGCTGGCTTCTGGTGTGCTTACTGTCAGATGGCTAAGAACTGAACCAGTCATCCGGAAGCTTGCCATACCTAAATTAAAGATTTTAATCTCTGAAGTTAAAAGATCTTCTTGCAGAGTAACCATATACTTAGCTTCAATCTTTCCATCTGAACTTGTGCAAATCAATTCTACCTGCACCTCCAACAAGTTAAATATCTAATTCAACAATAAACTGGGCACTTGTAAACCATAATTCATAAATAAATAGTAAGTACAAAAGGCACCTGAATAGATCCTTGAGGATCTCCTTTAACTTGATGAAGAGCCCAAGAACTTGGGGACCATGAAAAACCTTGATCGTTCTCGCAATTGCAGGCTAGTGAAACTCCTCCTTCAATGACTGGTGAACCATTCTGTCCTTCTGAGACAGTGGTATGCAGCAACTCCATTGTGCCTCCATGCCACATTTGAGCTTTGTATGATGTGATCAAACCACTTGGAAGCATCAAGTTAGCTATACTTCCATTCTCCAAGGCCATGCGCACAACACAACTCTCATTAACCTCTGTGAAGGTGACTCCATGTCCACTAAACTCACTTTCCAAGTATTCCATGTCAACGGGTGGGTATGATATTGAAGCTACCCCTGGCAATTGAGTATTTCTTGTTAAGCAACTGTAGTGGAGGGGACTGCAGAGACGAGGAGTAGGAAATGTGGATATGCTTTTGCTCGGGGATCTAGAAATGAGAGAGCCGGGAATTATATTTGGTGAGAGGAGACTAGTGTTAATTGTAGCCATGCCAAACAGAAGAAGAAAGAATAGATTGCACCAGATGGTATGCCAAGATGACTAAGTTCTGTTATACTTGTTGCATCATATGATATTTCTTAACTTGTATTTGGATAACTTTTGGTTGGCTATGACCTAATGGTTGAAAGGGCTTGTGGATTATGGTCCTTTTTTTTTTTTTTGTGTATTTTGACATATCTTGTTATGATATTTTGGGTGGTGGTACCTACTCAATACTCAATATACTCACTCTCTTTTTTCACGGTGTAACATGTGGACTCTATGAACATGTCTAACCTTATTATTTAGCCCCTGCAGTTGAAAGAACATATCTATAGCTCAACTCAGTGAATTTGCTTGGACGCGGAGAGAAAAACGGAGAAACAAGTATTCATTAAATCCATTTCTATTTTGGAGTTCTCAGATTGCTAACTACAATTACTCTTCTGGTGGAGTACAAACAGTTTTAAAAAAAAAGGATAACCAAGTACATTTGGCATTACAGTTTCTTGATGAATAAATTCAGGAGGTACATAAAGCTTGTAAATAAAGATGTACATTTTAAAAAAATGTTACTCCAGTTCTGAAGTTCTATAGGACAATCATAAATTATCATGCTCAATAACTTGTGCTCCTCTCCACTCTTCACCAGGATTGATAACAAGAGGAACCAACATTGAAGCAGGGCCTGTGCAGATAAAATAATCCTTCCCATACTTTTCTGAAAATGAACCTGGACTCGATACGTAAATATCTTCAAAGCCCATACGTATTATCCTGAAGAAGAGCTCACGACCCTGGAAACGAAACAAAACAACACATTAAGTTTTCTGCTGCTTCTGAACTTTATGCTCTCTTAAGAGAATAATTAAAGTTGTGACAAATTTGTTCTTAAGATGCTAAAGGAACACTACACTATGAGTTATAAAACAAGTATTACTTGTATGTAATTTAGGAGAGTGTTTGTTTTGAATGTGATACCTGATCAATTGTTTCGTATTTTGAAGGTATTGAATTATAAAAATCCTTTGCTTTTTCTTGTGGTGGAACAGAATAAAGTCTACTGAGCTTGTGCTTGAGGACAGTAATGGGCACATCTTGAGTAGACCATATGCCGGGCTTCTTCTCTGGTTCCCAACCAAAAGAGAACATACCGGGTTCCTCAGTTTTCATAGCTTCCCCTGGAGATAAAATTTCAAAGGAAGAAGACAACGGAGGATGTGTGCAATAAGTACAGCTCCGGAGTCCTTGTATTCCCGTTCCCTTTCTTGTCTTAGACATCAAATGGCTTAGTATAGCTGTCGTTAACTTGACAGGCTTTCGACCATTGTTCTTCAGTATAACTGCTGTTGCAATACTCAATGGATAGAGTGACACCACATAGTTAATATCTAGACTCCCTCGACTGCAGCTCAATTCAACCTGCCCATAACAACGCAATAATTATTCCCTTTTGAGGCAAAGGGCAAGAAAATCAAGAATGACTATTCAGCTGCAATTGAAATCTATTTGAAGGATCAAGAAACTGCCCATTTAGTCATGTATGCACATTTTTGAAGAGTCGGACCAACATATATAGATGTGCTTACCTGTAGAGCATCAATAGAGTCAGAATCAACATCTGTGAGAGTCCATTGATCAGAAGGTGTTGTTGTCTTCGGGACGGGGAGTTTAGGATTAGGCTCCAAGATTTCATTGATTACCAAAGCAATGCCACCTCTGGAATTAGGAAGAGTGTAAAGAACTTCCTCAAAGCCATCATCTTTCCAATAAACTTTAGGCTTGTAAGAAGTGATATGTGCATTTGGTATTTGTAGTTTCACTGAACTTCCATTTCTAACAGTAAGCTCAACTGTTCCTCCATCCGAGAACTTGATGCCTTTACGACCAAACTTCTCTTCAAGACTCTCGGGAGCAAAAGTAGTAGTACTACTACTACTACCTGAAGAAGCTTTAATTACATTATTAAGCTTAGGTAGAGAAAGAGATAAAACAGCAGCAGCAGCCATTCAATCTTAACCAACAACACAAACAAGAAAGAAGAAGAAAAGAAGAAATAACAAAGTGAGAGTTTGGGAGCTTAGCTTCCACAAACACAGACAGACTGGCTAAGCCTATCCCCACCTTGTCCTTACTTTCTCCAAGACACATTCAATTACAATATTAGTTTCACCTTTACTCCAAAACACTTTTAATAAAAAAAAGTTATATGGTTAACACATATTTTCAAAACATATACTTTTCTTTTTTAGTCTGTTTAATAAAGAATGAACTCTTTCATTTTTTGATAAAATTTTAATTTTAACTTTCCACCTAACATATTTAAAACTACAAAATTAAGGACAAATTAAGGAGCAGTTTTGTACATTTCACGTAGCTTTAATTTAGGACCATAAGAGTCAAAAGTTTTTTTTTTAATTTTCTTAAACTTCGTGCCAAGTCAATCAGATCATTTTTTTTTAAACGGATTGAGTAAAAAGTAAGGAGGACGACTTTTAAGGGATGTTCGGATTGACCTTTTTTAAAGTGACTTATAAGTTAAAAGTCAAAAGTTATTAGTCGGGAATACACAAATTTTGACTTTTGCCTTTTTTTTTTTTTTTACCTTTTCAGCTTTAAAAAAGTGCTTAAACTTTTTGTGTTATACAAATACTTTCGAAACCCAAAAATAGTTTAAATATCAAAAAGCCACTAAAAATAAGCCAAACCAAACATTCACTAAATCATAAACTTATAAATTTAATATTAATTAATTGATGTACTATGTTAGTTATTTTTATACACACAAACACACGCACACACACACGCAGGCAGGCAGGCACACACGCACGCATGCACGCACACATATTCTTTTAAGTAGTTTTGATTAAATGATATTATTTTTTTCTGAAATAAGTTATATATATAAATTTTTAAAAATGTATTTGTGTGTTAGTAAATTATTCATCTAAAATAAGTTGTATAGATATAGAGAAAATAGTCCGATGCTCCTTTAATTTATTACCCAATTTTCAACTACGCTACACACTCATACTTTGAGGGGGTCCTAATACCCCTCTATACATTTTAAAAATGAAATATATAGCTCCCTAAAAGGTCACACCCAGATTTTTGTTAGAGAGTGAATAAACTCGCCTGCCACGTTATATATATTAATTTTTAATAAAAAATTTATGGTATCTTTTTTTGTTTTATTTTTGTTTTATATTTTTTTTCTTTCTCTTTCCAGCCATTTTCTTCTTTTCTTTCTTTTTCTTTTTTTTTGCCATTGAAGAGAAAATTTCTAAGTTTTTAATTTATGCTAGTTTTAAACTTACATTTATGGAACGTACAATTATGAAATTTCAAGTTTTATTGTTAAAAGGTAAAGTTATAAATCTTTGATAATCTTTCATTTTTTGCAATTGAATAATCTTCTTTCCACCATTTTCATCTTCTTGCAAACATCAAAAGTTTATCAATTTGAAAGGTAAATTTAGTAAGAATTTTATTTCTAACCGTTTCATCTACTATTTGATTGATACTCAAGTTATCTTCATGATTGAATTTGTTGAATTCTTCAATTGAGGTAATGGATACATAACAACGGACCTTTTCATTTCTATTTTCAAAATCACATATGGGTTTCGTTGACAACCCAAAATTCTTTCTGAACTTGAATTTAAATTATTAAACTAGGGCACCAAAAATCAAGATAAGAATTTGCTAATCCATTTGGCCATGTGGTTTAGGCATGATGATTATCAATTTTAATAATATTAGAAAAGAACTGATTTTCAAAATTTTCTAATTTCG
Organism: Solanum peruvianum; assembly: GCA_027705065.1. Classification (NCBI taxonomy): domain Eukaryota; kingdom Viridiplantae; phylum Streptophyta; class Magnoliopsida; order Solanales; family Solanaceae; genus Solanum; species Solanum peruvianum. The sequence continues at coordinate 17,733,221 of JAKWJD010001757.1, read as the reverse complement.
TGCACAAATTGAATAAACAAAATTCTAGAATCAAGAAGAATAATGAAATTCCATCGTGAATCCAAACTTAGAGAAGGTGAGTGATGGAGAGATTTGGTTTATGTTGTTGTGAAGAAGAAAGGAAATAAATAAGAAAAAAAGAATAATTAAAAATACACATGTTTATGAAAAGAAAATTTTAAAAATAATTTATTATTTGTTTTGGTCCTCATTCTCTTTAAGAGAGTGAGATACACTAACTATGCCGCATAAGCGTTTAGAGAGTAAATTTATCAGTTTTAAACAGTTAAGGTGGGTAATAGGACACCCATGAAGTTGGAGTGTGTAGTTATGATTTCAGGTATAGTTTGGGGGGACTTTAGACCATTTTCTCTATAGATATATCTATATGATAGTAATCATATCATTAAGTGTAAAATAAATACTTTCAAATATTATCAACATTGTAAATTTTAAAAAAATATTAATAAAAATAATTGTGATAAGTTATACTCCTTCTGTCTCAATTTATATGAGTTAATTTGACTTGACACGCTTTGACATGAAATAAGTCATAGAAATTTGTGTGGCTAGGTATTATTTCATTAAGGGTAAATGAGTATTTTAAAGTTAAATTATTATTGAATATAAAAATGTGTCATACTTTTTGAAACTAACTTAAAAAAATTAAGTCATATATTTTGGGACAGACGAAGTGTATATTTGTGTGATAGTAAATCATCTTTGTTTTTGATGATTTGGTGTGAGGCTAAAAACTCTAAAGAAACTCTTAATTTAGTGGGAATTATTAGAAAATAACTCCTAATTGTTATAAAATATAGGGATAATGCACAAGTACCCCCTCAACCTATGGGCGAAATCTCAGAGACATACTTATACTATACTAAGGTCCTATTACCCCCCTGAACTTATTTTATTAATAATTTTCTACCCCTTTTCGGCCTATGTGAAACTATCTTGTGGGCCCAATGCTGGTTGACTTATTTTTAAAGCTAGTGCCACTTAGGCCGAAAAGGGGTAGAAAATTACTTATAAAATAAGTTCAAAGAGTAATATGACCTTAGTATAGTATAAGTGTGTCTCTGGGATTTCGGGCATAGGTTGAGGGTGTCACGACCGGAGTCTAGACTCTAATATGTCAATCAAGTGCAGAAACTTTGAACTCGTATGAACATCACGTTGTTAACATATTTATATACGTAAAATACAATATTTTAACATGTAAAAATCCAAGCTTCAAACCATGGCTAACTCACGGCACACACATGCACAATCAAGTTAACGTAATTCACTTTTTCGGAACACATCTTTCATGAATATATTCATCACAAACATCACATTACACGCCTAATCTACCAGCATACATACCAACCTAAGATCATTGGGAGCTAGTGACAGGGAACGTGTAATGGGGACCAACCCTAGTTTTCGGAGTAGATTCATCTGAGACTTAAGGGTCTCTAGGGAAAAACCAAAAGGAAGATACCCATACCTTAATGTCGTTCAAAACTTGTTCCAATGCTGCCAATTTCCC